>VNJV01007353.1:0-121875 GCA_008042635.1 Drosophila nikananu
TCGCACAGATCACAACACTGTCGACATCAAAAGAACAACTTCGATCAGCCGAATGCGAAAGCAATCAGCGCCGTTGAATTGTTAGATTCGACAGTCGGCTGTCCGCCTGCCGTTTGCCCGACAGCAGCTGTTAACAGTAAATTGTCCCGCTCCGCGTCGACTTTTTTTGTTTAGGGAAATACTTGTCGGGGCGAAAACGAGTTGGGCAGCCCCCCACAACAGTACACTTGGGGAAAAAGCATGTGTCGAATGACAATTTGCATTATTAGATTTCAGCAAAAGTTATGTGGCTAAAATGTTCAAGTGGGAGTACATACATTTTTCAAAAGAGATCATCCTTTATCAGTTGTAACATAATAAAAAAATAGATTAATAAAATTTTTTAAACTTTCTAAGAACTGAATGAAATGGGTATATATTTTTACAAATGAAACGTTTCTTTTTAGCATTCGAAACCATTGTTATTTGAGAAGGTAAGAATACATTTATTAATTCATTGCTATTAACTAATATGCTCCGGAAGCGGAAATACCATTGAAGAGTCCCCTTTATTTTTTTATTTTTTAAAGCTATAACTATTGAATTAACTTAACTTGCAAATATTTCTTTCTCTGTGCAATATCCGCTGTATAACATCGTCACAATCGTGCCTTAAACAGCTCAAATCGCGCGAATCGACAAATACAAATGAGAACATTGTAGCCGACTACGGAGGCAGTTTCGTAGAACTGGCCAACGAACGAACTCGCGGATGAATGCGTCACACTTTCTTTTTGGGGAAGTCCGGATGCGATGCCAGCCGACTAGCAGCCGGTTCCAAAGGTGCCTCCTCACGGCCGCTGACGTTGCGATCTGGAAACGTGACTCGGGTGTGAAGTAAGCTGAGATACGAATCTTGGCATCCCACAGATACAAATACAGATACGGTCAAAACAGAGAGCTGCGGGCTAATCTTAATTGGTTCGGTGCTGATATTGGGCACACCTTCACTTCGTTTTGATTCGCATTTATAGAATTCAATTAGATTTCGGTAATCGGTTAATTAACAGTTCTTGCTGATCACTTTTTAAGCACCAGCCTCAGTCCGATGTCGTAACATTTTGCAGGAGTGAATCACGTAACCGAATTCCCATTAAACTGCACTTAATGGTTGTTGTGACCCAAATCTCCCTGTGAATCCTTTTGTTTCAACCTGAAAAAACCCCCCCGAAATGCGCTTTTTATTCGGAACATGTGCGTTAAAGGCAAAACATTTAATTAGTAAATAAAGCAATTGAAAGAGGGAAGTTAGTATTTTTTATGGAACGCTTGCAATGTGTAGGAAAATCTGAGCTTTTTTATGGTCAATCAGCGTTTAAATTGCCAAGCTACCGCCAATTATTTTTATTATAACAACTAATATACTATTACTTACTTTAGTTACACATGCTGCGATAAGAATACTGTAGAAAAGGAATTAAGTTATACTTTAGACACTCAAAGTATTTACATAGTTGACCGATAAATAAAGCAGTTGATGATTAATATTAAAATGGAAGTGGTTCTCAAGCTATTCTTGCATTAATATATTTTAATCGAAAGGTAATTCCAGACTAGCTGTCGTACATTCTTTTATTAAAAACCAATTGAAAATTGCCGTGAATGCAAATTGATCGCTAATTACTTAAATACTCAAAAACTTCACCCGCATCGGTTTTTGGGTCTGTCAAATATGATTCTGGCACGGAACACCCATGATTCTGGGCAACATTCGAATGTGCTGGGGCTCTCTTTAAGCGTTTAATCAATTAACTGATTAACCTTGATACTGCAAACAACGATAGACTTCTGAATATTGCCGTACCTATGATGTCCAAGATTTCCAGGCGCCTGAATGCATTCGTAAGCAGTGGATACTTATTGAGTAATGATTGATTTAAAAGTCAGGGGGGACAGGCGCC
This sequence comes from Drosophila nikananu, assembly GCA_008042635.1. Lineage (NCBI taxonomy): Eukaryota > Metazoa > Arthropoda > Insecta > Diptera > Drosophilidae > Drosophila > Drosophila nikananu. The sequence continues at coordinate 1,941 of VNJV01007353.1, forward strand.
TCGGCGCAATACTTCAACTGCAAATTTTCACACTGACTCCATAATGGGAAGCACAACATGTCTGCTGCTGCTGGCATATATCAATATCCCTCTCAAATCGAGTATGTACATTTCGATGACAGCTACAGCTTCGATCTACAAATTGCAGTTTCTCTAATGCTGATGCTCAGTTCTTATGTATAATTCCATTTTTAATTGCGTTTTTACTTTCGCATGATTCGAAGTAGTGAATTAAATCGCTGGCTAAATGCCATAAATCGCAATTAGTCTCAAGCATAGCCAGTCGTAAATTCGACTATTTTGCAATAACAAGGGGGAAGCTATGCACACAACAAATATTTTGTAATAACTAAAGAGGCATTTGGTAGTAATAAAGTTGTAAAAATACGAACAGTCAATTTTAAAACTTAATATGACTTTAAAATGCCTAAGCAGTAATGTTTTGATAGTCAGAAATAAACAGACCGTGATGGGAACTATTTTATTTAAGTATTTTAATCCAAGCTCTTAACTGCTCACGTCTCCCTAACATATCTAACTACAGATATTTTCCAATTGCTTTAGTAATTATGTACATGCAATTAGTACAACATTATTTTAACTATTTTTTTTAAATTTATGGACTCCTATTATGTACACGTGGAGTTCGGTAAGGTAGGCTTCTTATTCAAATAGAAACTAATTCCCTGTAAAATATCTGCTTCAACCCGATTCCTGCTTACCTTCCTTCCCAGTGTTTTACGACAATATTACAGGCCATTAACCCGTTGACTTTTATTTGCGCCAACTCAAGGGTGCTTGTTTTTACAGCTTTCGCTTAATTAACAAAACTATACCATGGAGCTGGGAATATGGTGAGAATTTAGAATTTTTAAGTAAAATAAGAAAGAAACATTGTTTTAAATGAAAATGATGAATTATGAAATTATTGAGAGGTTGTTTTTAAAATTTAACCACATAAGAAAAGTAAATAAAAATCAGTAAGTTTGTATTCAAAATAAAAAGGGAATTACAATATTCAGAAAAGTAACCTCTCAGTCTATAAATTTAATTTGTTCTTCTTCAAAGTTCAAACAGTACAGATTGGACAACTAAACCTATTCCGAAGGACAGATCAATTGAAATACTGCTTTCTATATGGGCGTAATCTAGAGTGTAATTCCACTTTCATCGAACTGCTTGCTGGTCTGCGTCATGCGAGGGATTTCCAAGCGTCTAGTAGGTAAAAAACAAATCCGAACTATGTGTTTTGCCTGCCAATTAGCGAGAGTGCGGGACCGGGGACTGCCAGGAATTCAATTCTATTTCCTACGTCACAGGGCGCCGGCCCCGCTGAATATGGCGGCCAAACCAAACGAAATTCTAATCCGACATCCAACATCCACACATGCTCGGAGCCATAATTGCAGCGGCTGTAAGAGCAGGAACTGGTTTTTTTCTTTTTGTCATTCTGCTGGCCTCTGCCGGCGCGGCGCTGTGCTCCGCCATTCTTCATCGGGCTGTGTGCCGCGACTGCGCAGTCCGCCGGGGCAGCGGCGGAGACTGCGAATCGGATCGAATCGGTCGGATATATAAGTTAGTCGGGTGCTGGGATTCTGATTAGTCTGCGAGCGCCGTTTACAAGTACATAGCACGTTTAGTTGCCAGCTGCCAGTGTGCGTTGCTAGTTTTTTTTGGGCGGACAGCCTGAATCCAGAGTGAAACGCAAGTGAAGTGACCAAAAAGGAACTCTTTTCGAACTGGTAAACTCCCCTTGTCCACGAGAAAGGACATTGAAACGTGCTCAGTGTGAAGCGGCCGCAGATAAAGAGATTTGAAAGAGTAATCCAAGACTGTTCAAATTACCAAGTGACAGAAATCTTAATTATCTTAATCGGTACGTATGCGTGATTATCAGGCATCAATGGAAATTTTCAGAAATTATTATATGCAAATTGAGGTGGCATGCATGTTTAGTAGACGTTAACAAAATAATTCTCGCGTAATTTTAGTACCTCGGTTCTTTTACGATAAATTACATCATTTCCGACTATAAAAACTACGTGAAATTCATTAAGCCAAGAGAATATTACATAAAAAGAATACCACAAAAAGTGCAATTAGTTTTACAGCAATATAATGGATTTTTCAAAAGTGTTTTCACCTCGCTTTAGTAGTTGCAGAACTCAATTTCAAGCTAATGTTTCGATTCGTTTAAATCATCAAGTTTAATGAAAATAAAATAATGCCCCTTGGCATGTACAGCATTGTACTTTGAGTTTTATGCAGGATTGTTTGATTTTAAGTACAGGCAATTGACTTAAATCAGAATAAAGTAGCCGAGGTTCCTGTTGTTCCAAAAATGTGGCCACAATTTGCATATTTATGTATTTTAAAGTGCTTATGGTTGAAATTCTGGGAGCAAACCAGAACGCCTTGCGTAACCCGTTTCGTAAAAAAATCGCAACAATTCGAGGAAGTGAGCGAAAATCTTAAAATAAAAAGGAAACTTGATTTGCTCAGAACGCTCATTAGTTTGAATGCACTCGAAATGTAAAAGGCAAACAGAATTCAAGGCGGGACAGCCCGAAGGGAGAACTCAATTAACGCAGCTCGGAGCAAAATTACTGATTAAAGTCTTCAGTTGCAGTTGTTTACCCAGCATTTATCATTTAGCACCTGGCTCTTGGCTAAATACTTCGCTCGTTCAGCACATAATGATAATGAGCGCTAACATAAGTATCAAGCAATTGACATTTAATTTGTCTTGGCGTTCTTAACTAATCACTGCTACACATTTGCGAACTAACTATTAACGGCGGTCACCACGGCGTATACGTAACATACTTGCGAACGGTGGCCAGCCGTGATGGATTTTTAATTGCATTTGAGTCATTGGCTTATCGGCTGTTAATTATGTTAAGTATGTACTAAGTGTTTGTCGTACACATATGCATTACAAGTGGGTTTTATGGATGCAAGTTTTGCATTTGCTTAATGAGCTGGTCAAGCGATTCGCGGATTGACGCAAGACTCTGCTCTGTGCAGAGAACGTTATTTTCGTATTCTTGTGTGGTTTTTTCAACTGGCCTGCCTCTACTGACAACTGACTACTCATCCAATTGACTCACAATCGGAAATACTGTGGAAAAACAACATTGGTTGCGGGCAAAAAACCCCACACAGATCACTGACTCGCCGGGGACGACCCCAGAGCACCGTGCAGATGCAGCGATGGCCCTCTGCCATGGCTTAAATTAGGCGCTCTTTACTCAATTAAGCAAATCAGGCACGGAGGGCAGCAGGAAAAAAGCCGAATACAAATAATAAAAGAACTAAACTGGGACTCTATCAGAGGGAATATATTCGTACCCGCCTCCCACGGCGAGACGACGGTTCGACAGTAACAAATTAATTAGCCACACACTTTGGAATCGCCACTGACGGAAACATTTGAGCGACACAAGATACTAGAGAATCGGAGCTGCGACCTTAGTCAATGTTGTTGATCTGGCGAGTGCGCCAACACACCACTGCCACCGTGCTGCTGCTACCAAACAGTCATTCAACCCGGCCGAAACGCAGCCAATAATTATGTAAATTACAAATTACATGGCAGCCTGATAATTATGGAACGATTTTCCAAAAGCCCCAGCGCCTCAGAACCCACTGCAAACACTGCAAGCAATCTAACACCAACGCAACCTTGAGCGGAAAATTAAAGGCAGTGCTCGTACTCTGCTCAGTGTGTCGGGTCTTAAATGCTTTTCAATCGCCTTGCTGCTGCTGCTGCTGCTGGCTAGGTTTTTTGTGGTGTTTAATGGCAACAGGGGCAACGGCAATAACATTAAATCAGCCGCATGGATTTCACCTCATCAACAGAGGCAGCGAAGGTGAACAGAAGTCGCTGTCGCTGGATGCATTAAATCGATGATGTGAAATGCTAAGAGCCGCAGGGGCCAAGAATGCACTCTATGCCAACTCCAAGACAATGGCCAAACGCAGACGCAGATTGAGAACAGTCGGCGGCATTGTATGCAGATACGATATGAGCATTCGCACTATATGCTGGTCCCAGATATGTAGTCGCCAGTCGGCAAACATAGCACAAGTTGTGTATGCAAGTGAACAAACTAATTGGACTCACACGGCGCATACGTAATGGGCGCTTGGGAAATGTTCTCTGCCTAGCCTTGAATTCGTTACGTATACGCCCCGTAACCGCTGTAAAGTGCTTGATCACCGAAAAAATGTATGCCAAGCGGGGAATCAGAACCAAGCCAGTCCAAAAACCAGAACCAGAAGCCAAGACTGGGCCAACAGAGAATTGCGGTGTTGCGCAATTAAGGTAAAAACTTGTTTGCAGCTTAGCAGTTGCGACGATTACAACTACCTGAGTTCCACCAGCCAGCTAGCCTGAGTGCCCCTGCCCATGTCCAGTGTTTCCTCTTTCGCTGGAGAAGAAGCGGAACCATATAAATAATTCATTCGGCACTGGCCCAAAAAACTTCCTGATCAAACACCACCTTGCTTTCCTTTCCTGCTTCCCCGATCCGGACTCTTTTTTAATGAGTTCTCACATCAAAGCCAATTGTAAAACCAAATCAGAGATTAACATTAGCTAAGGCCAGGGGTACAAGTAATTGCCGTTCTTGAGCCTCTAGACGGCAGTCGCCTGTCTTCATGTTTTGGATTAGAGTGCTTGACATTGGAGTCAAGCAGAATCAGATACAGATACAGATACAGAAACAAAAACAATGATATGGTAGTCTCGGACACCAGAAGTTGCCGGCACAATGACATTTTAACTGAGTTTTATGACACGTCAATTGAACCAAACGAGCATGAGCATAAGGCTGGCGCTGCCAAAAGACCTCCAGCTATCTTGGGCCTGCCTGTGGTTAACTCTGCTTTATGGCGGCACGTCAAATGGGACAGAGCCAGCCCGGTGGCTCAGGCCATTGAATTATTTAATGCAATTAACGAGTTAACATGCCGCATTCCGAACGGCTGTTTGGGCTGCCAGCCAAGTCCACCGACCGAGCCAACATCAACTGCGAGAGTGGCTTCAATTGAAGATTTAGACCACGATATTAGGGAATACCTGATCCTAATTTTAAACAATTAATAATCTATTTATTGGAACAATATCTATATACAACCGTATTAATGTACGAGTACTTGTAACCCAGATGTCCGGAAAAGACCTGAACTATAGTATATGTACATATACAGTACTATATATGCCCACATAGGTTAAGCCGACACTAATTAGTGTGTGTCGCCAAACAGGTGGCTATGCTAATGAATTATATAATATTCTGCTTCGAGATGGATTGGACTGCAGCCTGTATTAGAACAAACCAGATATGAAAGTACATATGATAAATTGTTTTTGGTGCGAAGCGTAGAGATAAAAATGTCTCAATAATTTGATTTGACATGCCAGCCGTCTAGCATTAAGATGCCAATCTAACCAGAATTTAGTTTTAAAATTAAATAAAAGCTTTAAGAAATAATTACCATTAGAAATAAACACGTAATAAAGGTAGTCTGTTTGTGCTTTTAATAAAGAAACATATGGAGTAGCTTGAATGATGAGGTACCATTTATAAATATGAAATCTGACTTGCCCAGCAACACTCATAAGTGTTGCCAAAGATCGATGTTACACAGGTTGCACAGAATATGGTTCCAAATGTACATAACAATATTATTGGATATATAAGAACTTGTTGTGGCATTGTAATTAAATAAAATTAAATCAGAGTTGATTGATAATTCAGATTGATTTAAATTAAATCCGATTACCATTGAGCCCCTCAAGCTCATATTTATCCCATATTTAATATTCATTCATTATAATAGCTGCATGTGAGTGCCGTCTCTTAACACAAAGTGCTATAAATATGCATGTACGTATGGACTTAGTTGTTACAGCAGCCTATAAGAAAACAACCCGTTGGAAATGATGTAACCAAAAGAATCTCTGACTGATAATGTCTCATTACCATATTAATTAATACTATTCGATTTCCATACTTTGTGTTTACTTTGACCGTAGGTAACTCAATTGCAAGATGGGTTCCCTGCCACAGTTGTCGATTGTTAAGGGCCTGCAACAGGACTTTGTGCCCAGAGCTCTGCACCGCATCTTCGAGGAGCAGCAGCTGAGGCATGCCGACAAGGTGGCTCTAATCTATCAACCGGAGGGACCAGGACACGGTATGGCGCCGAGTCAGAGCAGCTACCGCCAGATGAACGAGCGGGCCAATCGCGCTGCCCGTCTCCTGGTGACCGAAACCCACGGACGCTTCTTGCAGCCCAACAGCGACGGAGACTTCATCGTGGCCGTGTGCATGCAGCCGTCGGAGGGATTGGTCACCACTCTGTTGGCCATCTGGAAGGCAGGTGGTGCCTACCTGCCCATTGATCCCAGCTTCCCAGCGAACCGCATCCACCACATCCTCCTGGAGGCAAAGCCCACGCTGGTGGTTCGCGATGACGACATTGATGCTGGCCGTTTTCAGGGCACCCCGACGCTTTCCGCCACCGAACTGTATGCCAAGTCCATTCAGCTGCCCGGCTCGAATCTGCTCTCTGAGGAGATGCTGCGCGGCGGCAATGATCACATCGCCATCGTGCTGTACACCTCGGGGAGCACGGGAGTGCCCAAAGGAGTTCGTCTGCCGCATGAGAGCATCCTGAATCGTCTCCAGTGGCAGTGGTCAACCTTTCCGTACACGACGAACGAAGCAGTGAGCGTCTTTAAGACGGCCCTGACCTTCGTGGACTCGATAGCCGAGCTCTGGGGCCCGCTGATGTGCGGCTTGGCCATTCTCGTGGTGCCCAAGGCCGTGACCAAGGATCCGCAGCGGCTGGTGGCTCTGCTAGAGCGGTACAAGATTAGGCGTTTGGTGCTGGTGCCCACGCTTCTGCGATCGCTGCTGATGTACCTCAAGATGGAGGGTGGCGGAGCAGCACAGAAGCTGCTGTACAACCTCCAGATCTGGGTGTGCTCCGGCGAACCCCTCTCGGTGGCTCTGGCCAGTAGCTTCTTTGATTACTTTGACGAGGGCGTGCACCGGCTGTACAACTTCTACGGATCCACCGAGGTAATGGGCGATGTCACCTACTTTACCTGCGAGAGCAAGAAGCAGCTGAGCCTGTATGACAATGTGCCCATTGGTGAGATTACCGCCTGATCCTCAGCTCCCACTGGTCCATCTAAGCCATGACCTTTGTTTTTGTAGGCATTCCCGTGTCCAACACTGTGGTGTATCTGCTGGACGCCGACTACCGTCCCGTGAAAAACGGCGAGATCGGAGAGATCTTCGCTTCGGGACTTAACTTGGCCGCTGGCTATGTCAACGGGCGCGATCCAGAGCGCTTCCTGGAGAATCCTCTGGCAGTGGAGAAGAGTAAGTGTTTCCTAGTTGATTCTATATTCTTCATACCAAATAATACCCTACTGTGTCTGCCCAGAATATGCCCGTTTGTATCGCACCGGAGACTATGGATCCCTGAAGAACGGCAGCATTATGTACGAGGGCCGCACTGACTCCCAGGTTAAGATCCGTGGGCATCGGGTAGATCTTTCCGAGGTGGAGAAGAACGTGGCTGAGTTGCCGCTGGTGGAGAAGGCCATCGTGCTGTGCTACCACGCCGGACAGGTGGACCAGGCTATCCTGGCATTTGTCAAGCTACGCGACGACGCTCCTATGGTGACGGAGATGCAGATGGAGGCTCGCCTCAAGGACAAGCTCGCCGACTACATGACGCCCCAGGTGGTGATCCTAGAGCATGTCCCACTTTTGGTTAATGGCAAGGTGGACCGTCAGGCGCTGCTCAAGACCTATGAGACGGCCAATAACAACGAAGGCGACTCTAGCATTGTCCTGGACTTTGATTACTCCCAAGTTCCCGAGGATCTGAAACTCACGGCTCGCGATCTCTTCGAGACAGTGGGTGGTGTAATTGGGCGCTCCACCAGAGCGACGTTGGCGCCCCACAGCAACTTTTACGAGCTCGGTGGCAATTCGCTAAACTCCATCTTCACGGTGACCTTGTTGCGCGAAAAGGGCTACAACATCGGCATCTCCGAGTTTATAGCGGCCAAGAATCTGGGCGAGATCATAGAGAAAATGGCGGCCAACCATGATGCCGTGCAGTTGGAGGAGGAGTCTCTGAATGCCTGTCCGCACCTGAAGATGGAGGCGGTGCCTTTGCGCTTAGAGCACCGCCAAGAAGTCATTGAGTAAGTACCTGATGGAAGGAACATCTTAAGGGATCACAGTATACAAATTTAAATTTCCGAACAGCATCATTGTGGCCAGCTTTTATAACAAGGCGGACCTGGAGCAGTGGCTCAAGCCCGGCGTATTACGGACCGATTACAGCGATATCCTTAATGTACGTTTTAGTTAAGAATAACCTACTATTATAAACATTAAATAAATCCTCCTTTATCTCATTGTATCCTCCCATAGGACATCTGGAGTGTGTTGGTGGAGAGGGACCTGAGCTTTGTCATCTACGATCGCAACACTGATCGCATCATTGGCACAGCCCTGAACTTTGATGCGCGGAACGAGCCCGAGGTGGACATCAAGTCCAAGCTGCTCATCGTGTTCGAGTTTCTTGAGTTCTGCGAGGGTCCCATTAGGTGAGTTATCCCGAAAAAGCTCTGCCCCACCGATACTAATCTGCAAATCACAACAGGGACAACTACCTGCCCAAGGGCCTAAACCAGATCCTGCACTCGTTCATGATGGGCACCGCCGAGAAACTGAATCCCCGCGAAAACATCGCCTGCATGCACTTCATGGAGCACGAAGTGCTGCGAGTGGCACGCGAGAAGCAGTTCGCCGGCATTTTCACCACCAACACCAGCCCTCTGACGCAACAGCTGGCCGACGTCTACCACTACAAGACGCTCCTCAATTTCCAGGTGAACGAGTACATGCAGTCCGACGGCAGCCGTCCCTTCGGGGATGCGCCGGACGAGCAGCGCGCCATCGTTCACTGGAAGGAGGTGGGCAAGTAGGACAGGACAGAAGGACGGCCGCGTCGTCACCAAACCAGATCTGCAGCGAATTTATAACGCACCACGTATTATATTTAACTAGCATTAGGTAATGCCTACCACCTAGTATTAGCCCTAGGCATAGTGTAACAAAGCGAGAAGTTTCGTAAGTTTGTGTTGACTAGTTGTAAGCTTCCGATTTCGAGACAATTAAAGAAACAACAATCGATAATTAAGCCGTCCGTCGTTTGCTTATTTCTACTTGGCGCTCACTTGACCGTGGGCCAGCTATTTCCAACTCCCAGTATTGACAAATTACTGAGCGTAGATATTGGCTGGAAATTCCAAAGCTGCTATATAGAAAGTTATCTTTATGCTTTAAGCATTTAAATCTATTTAAAAGGAGAACGAATGGAACTGATTAATAAATAGGTGACCAAATATTTAAAGCAACGTTTTAGGCTAAAGAAGATTAAATGTTCATAATGAGTTCACAATTTTGTAAAATAGAAATGTTTTCCTATTTGGCATCTTAGCACCTCAAGACCTGAAATATTCGCATTTTTTAAACCGATATCTATCTAAATTTTTAAATAATTTTAATTTATGTTTTGGGCAAATCAAAGTTTAAAATAAACATAACTAGATAAGTCAAAAAAGCAACCATTTAATGTTCCAGTTAGCTTTTATTCGGATAATAAATCTGCATATTGAATAGAGAGCTTGTCTTTGGAGGTCGATATCTTCAGGTTGATATCTTGATTTTATCTTCTTAATTGCATCCCATTAATGTAAGCAGTTTTAACATTAAAGCCATAAATACATATGCTAGTTTTATTGTTTTTGCCTATTACACATCATTATTACATTTCAAGTTTAAGTTATTTTTTTGCTCATGCTGCGGCCCATGCATACAAACATATGTATGTATACTATATATCTATAACTATATATTTTCATTGGATTTTTTATGAATAACGAGCGCGCCGCTGATCAGCGTCTCAAAATTTGTTGTATGCTGCTGGGTAGGTTAATTACACACTTTACTCGACAATAATTACATAATGCTAGAGATATATGTATAGATGCAGATCCGAGGTGCATGAGTGTATGTATGTGGTGTGTTCTGTCCGAACGTTCACTTCTGGCACATCCGCCTGCTCTCGCTCTCCAGCGAAGCGTTCAGAGGTGAATATTCCTGCGTTTGAATGATAAAAATGTGTGTGTGCTTGCTTGTGTCTGAGTCTGTGGTTATGGTTGTGAAAACGGGCATGTTTACTAAATGTTTTAAGCGCTAGCCTTTACTACATACTAAACAACTGTACAGCTAATTTACCTTAATTATTATATAGTTTCATTATAGCCAGCATTTCTCAGGGTGCTGTGCTGGGCTGTGCTGTCTGGGGGATGGGATGATGGGGCGGAGGGTAAAGAAGAGAAGGGGGTCTTACTTAGCCTAATTAGGGGCGGTAGCAGCGCTGCCCGTGCAGAACGGATGGATGACAAATCAAAATCCATAAAATCATAATTTACAATCCATATATACGCATATCATCAGCTTCGTCTTCAGCTGGCAGTCCGAGTTCACTTGGTGCTGCGAACTATGCGTATAACCCTCGTGGACTATGAGGCAGCAGTCTGATCCTGCAGCCTGTAGTTCTGGAATGTCTTCCACTCGCCGGTGTTGTAGTCCAACCGGATATGCGACTCCACTAGGCACAGTGCCGTGTTTCCGTCTTCTTGTTGAACTTTTTCCTGAAAAAAGAAACGATAACAAAATGCAATTAAATACGAGGAACCAATAAATAGATTACGATAAAGAAAATTCAAATTATAATTATAATGAAAAGTATCATTTACATCCACAGGAACGACATCTAAACTAGAGATGTACATACATTCATATGAATATCAAGAGAAATAGTCCGATATGATAAGTCCCTACAAAATCTTACCTCTGTTTCGCCTAGCTTGATGACCAGCACATTTTCATTATTCGGGCGCGGGTTCTCACGAAGACCCGCCATGAAGCCAAGGATAAGCGCTTTGTCCGGACGCGAGACCCGATTCGCCTTGCGGAACATTTCATGCGCCTTGTGCACGTGCTCGTTCTGCAAGCAAACAATGAGTTAGTTCCAATTTAAATTTCATTCGATTAGTTAATCTCACCGAAAGCGAGAGCCCACGTCGCTGTGGGGCCTGCTGCTGCTGCGCGGCTTGCTGCTGGGGCTGTTGCTGTTGTGCTTGTACCTGGACCTGAACGGTGCGAGTGATTCCGGCATTGGGATTGCCTGGCTGCTGGCCCTGGCCCTGGCCACCGCTGGTGGTGGAGGTGACCAATCGCTGCTGCAGGGTCGGAGCCGGCTTGTGTTGGACCAATATTTGTTGCTGCTGCTGGCGCGGCTGCTGCTGCGACGCCGCTGCCGCCGCCGGGCTCGATTGCGTGATAATCGTGCGCTGCGTGCTGCCCGGCGCCGCCTGCACCTGCACCAGCTGCGGCTGCTGGCCCGGCCGCTGTATCAGCGTCAGGCCCTGCGGCAGCGTGGTCAAGCCTCCGCCAACGTTGGTCATCACTGGCCGAATGATGGTTTGCTGCGGGGACTAATGGGAATTATAATAATTAGTATTCCAAATACATTACATTGGGTTTTTTGGGATGTAACATTTGCTTTTTATAAGCGCCTTTCCTAACGTTTCACTTACATTTCCGATGACATTTGTGGGTTGCTGCTGTTGCACAATGACGTGCTGTCCGCCCAGCGAGCTGGTTGGGATGAGGGTGGGCAGAATCTGCTTGCCGGGCTGCGCACCCTGCTGTTGCTGCTGCAATTGCACACCGGTCGCCGACGTTGTCTTCACCAGACTAGGCGGTCCAGCCGCCGTAGTGGTCATGAGCGTAGTGCCACCGAGTCCCTGCAGGCTTCCCACATTGCTGATGGGTATTTGCTGGTACATGTCACCACCTATGTTTCGCAATATAACGCCCTTTTGGGTGAGTATAATGGTCTTGTTTTTGCCAGACGTCGGTGAAACGTTCAGAGCGGACACTCCTCCTGCTCCGACAGCCCCGCTTGGCTGCATCAGGACCTGGGACAATTTGGGCTGTTGCGTGGCCGTGGTATTGGCCACGATCGTGTGCTGCGGATGGGGATGCTGTTGCTGCATCTGAGCCTGCATGTGTTGTTGCTGGGCAGCCTGTGAGGCTGGCTGAATGGTCACCGGTCGGTTCGGCAACTGCACGTTCTGAATATTCAGAGTTGTGGACTGTCCGGGCGAAACCACTGCAGCGGATGTGGCCACCAGAGGCGGCGGATTTGATGATACCACAGTGGTAGCCTGCTGCTGTTGCGTCTGTCGGAGAGGCGTCATTACCACACTGGACGTACCCGATGTTTTCAATAATATCTTCGTGGGTGTCTGTGCATTTCCACCGGCAGCGGTTGTCTGGTATAGCGTTGTGGTCTGCGGCAAAGGACGACCGTGGGTGAATGAAGTTAGCGTCGGTAACATTGGCTGCTGCTGTTGCACCTGCTGTGACTGCTGCGGCGTGGCTATGATGTACTGTGTCTGCTGCTGTTGCTGCTGCTGAGGCTGCTGTTGCGCTGGCTGGGCCTGTTGTTGCGCCTGGATCTGTTGTTGCATCAGCTGCTGTTGTTGCTGCTGCTGCTGTTGGGAAGCAGCCGCTGCACTCGACGTACCTGCTTGCTGTTGAGCACGCTTAGCCGGCTGAATAATCGTCTGCGATATGATCACGGGGCCGCTGTTTGTGGCAGTCTTCAGTTGGCTCAGCGGCATCGTCTTTATGGCTTGCGACGGTATTGTCGTGGTGGTAGTGGGGGTACTACTACTACTAGGCGCCGCCAAAGCCTTCTAAAACAAGACCATGAAACATAATTTAAACACAGAAACTAATGTAAACTTAGATAAAGTTTGATTAGTGTTAACGACAACATTACAAAGTCAATCCACGTCGCTTTAAAAACTTACCGCTCGTTGAGCACTGGGCGACGATGCCAAGATGACGGGCGTAGAGCTGTTAATCAGAAGCGGCGGCTGTGACTGCTGTGGCGCCTGCTGCACCTGCACCGTCTGCTGCTGTGTTTGGCTACCACTGGGCCCAGCCGCTGCTGCAGCCGCGGCCTTTGCCTTGGCGGAGGTGATCTTCACGGAGATATTGTTGGGCAGATTAGCCAGCGGGTTGGCCGCCTGTCGCAGCTGCTGCGGCGTGAGCAGAGTAGTCGTGGCAGCTGTACTTGTCGAGGGTGAGACGCCAGTGGCACGTAACATGGGCTTGATGTCCAGCTTCTCCATCTTGATGGTGGTATTGCCAACGGTGGTGGTGGAAGCGGTGCTGGTGGTGGCTCCGTTGTTCTGTCGCTTCTGGGGCGAAGTTCGTATGAGCAGGTGCGGAGTGCGCTGGACCAGAGACGGCGGCTGCTGCTGGATAATAACACGCTGCGGCTGCTGCTGGCCCTGCGACGAAGGTGAGGTCTCGATCTTTTCAAGCTTGATGCTGGCGGGAACTATGATCTCCTCGCTCTTGATTTCGATCTCCTGCTTGATTCGTTTTGGTGTGTGATTGAAACTGTTGTTGTTGTTGTTCAGTTTCGCTGCAGCTTTCGGAGTACGCGGACTCTTTGTCTTAGCCTCGATTGCGGGTTTTCCAGGTTGGGTATCCACCACGGATGTGGCCGTGGCCTGGGCAAACTCCAGTGTGGCTGTAGCGTACTCTGGCGTCTCCGGTTCGCACTCCATGGCCGATTTACCCGCAAGCTCCTCGTCCAGCGGCTCTTCCAGGCTACCAGCGCTCTGGTTCAGTTGTGGCTCCATTTTGATCTCAAAACTGTTGTTAGCAGACGTGGGAGTGACGGGCGCCTCGCCTCCACTGGCTGTTGCCCCATCGGTCGGAGAGCTGTCGCCCGTATTGGCAGCGGCTGCCGTGGCCGCTGCAGCTGCCGCCGCTGCTTGCTGCTGCTGCTTCTGCTCTTGTTTCTTCTGCTGCTCCTCCAGCTGTAGCTCTCGCTTGCGCTTCTTGGCCGCCGCATATCCCAGCGGCTGTTCGGTGAATTCGATCAGCTTGATGCCGCCATCCTTGCGGCCGGCCGGGGTCCGACTGAGATTGGGCCGCTGGGCGGCATTTCCCGGAACGATGGCCGACCGGAAACCCGTGGTCGGCATGCGCGACGGTATTCCTTTCAGCGGAGTAGTGTCTGTCATCTTTCTAGGCATGCCGCGCGACCGCAGTGGAATTGTGGGGGCCGACGCCTTCTTCAATGAAGACTGCGCATCCGCCGACTTGTGCAGCAGCTCAGTACGCAGCTGAGCGCTCTTGGGCTTACGCTTCAACGTGAAATGCTTGACGGGAGCGGGCTGTTGGCCCACCTGTAACCAGCAAACATAGGGGTTAAATTTAATTTTAAATTGACGTCTTAGTTACACCTTACCACTGAGATCAGGGCATTCTTATTCAGGTATTGGCACTCCAGAGGCAGCATGCCCAGATCCGAGTGCTTGGTGACCAGCTTGCGCAGGTCATTGACCATATCTGTGAAGATCGGACGCGTGTCCTCGTAGTCCGAAATCTCTGTGTTTAGCGAGCTGGTGGCCGGAAAGGTCTTCATAGTCTCCGCCAGCATGGAGACCCACAGCTCGGAATCCAACCCGGCCACCTCGATCACCTCCTCCAGTTCCGCCTTCCACTGCAATTGACAGCAAACAAATTAGAGCGACCCACCGAGAGCCACCCAGCGCCAAAGCCCACCCACACACACATGGCACGCGCGCGAGCGAGAGAGAGCTCAAGTAAGTGAGAGAAATGTGTACACAAAAGTAGAAGTGGCGGGAAACACATTGCTAATATTTATTTTCACCAGGGAGTGAAATTGCCTGCAATTGGCTCAAAAAAATTGCAAAGGACACTTGCAAACTTATTGGAGTTGTCGAATTTCCAAACATTTTCACAATTTTCAACACTTTTCACTATGGTTTATGTTCCACCAACAGAAGCATAGGCTGTATACGTGTTTGTATCTTTCAGATCGTGCATGTGTGCGTGTGGGCTGGCTGGCTGGCTGCTGTTGGCTGGTGTACTTTTTTCCCATACACCAACGCCATTTACCTCTTCCACCAGACGGCGCGGAATGTGAAGGAAACTGAGGAGAAGCTTCAGCTTCACCTGCGTCTGCAAGTCCGGGAAGCATTCCTTGATGTTGCGCAGCACCTCCTTGTTCAGTTGCGAGCATATCGAGCCGTTTATCCACGAGTCGTTCGAGGTGCCCAGTTTATTATGCAGCCACAGTGATGTGTCGCTGTCCCTTACGTTCGCCATTTTTTAACGCCTTGCGCCTGTCCGCTCGCGGGCACACACTGCTGTTTACGCCAAACGTTGACCCGCCCTGTTGCACGGCACTGGTTAATTACGTTTTTGACTTTTCCTCGCGCCTGCACGTCAACAAAACACACGGAAAATCCTTCGAAAAATTGTAATAGGAAGCGCACGCACACATTAAAAACGGACGAAAAAAGTTCCGCCAGTGTGACCGCGCTGGGATTAATAAAAATTACTGAATGCACTGCTTGCATTGGTTCATAAACGTGGGAGTGTGACCAGTTTCCGAAAAACATAGCTGCTGGGCACATTGCACTATCCAATTAGAGCTGGAAAAACATAATTGTTTTTTTTTTTTTAGAAAAAACATCGATGTATCGATACATCGCCAATGTTTTTTCCAGGTCTATTTTAAATAGGAACTTTTGAAATGGAAATCCTGACTGAAGATGCTTCGAAAACGTTATCAAAACCCTCGAAAACTGGCATGTCCACTGGCGGCAAAATCCTAATAGCAACCACCGGCGGAATCGGCATCGGCCTATCCATTGTGTGCGCCTCATTTGTGGCACCCGCTTTTCGACGGATTTGTTTACCTTATGTTCCCGCTACCACGGAACAAATCCAGAATGTGCTCAGCTTCCTGCCTAAAAATGCCGGTGGCAAACTACTAGACATTGGCTCCGGCGACGGCCGCATCGTGGTAGGTGAGTCTCGCTGTTTCTAAAAAACTCCAAAAGCCCTGTAGTAATTTACTTATGTAATCCTCTTAAGCGGCGGCCCAGCACCACCGGGGTCTGAGAACCGACGGCGTGGAACTGAATCCCTGGCTAGTGTACTACTCCCGCCTGGCTGCCCTGCGTCACGGGGTCTCAAAACAGACGAGATTCTTCCGGCGCGATTTGTGGAAGTTCGAAATTAAGGACTACAACTTTGTGGTCATCTTTGGAGTGGAACAGATGATGCAAGACTTAGAACACAAGCTTATCGCCGAGTGTCCCCACAACACCAAGATCATCGCCTGCCGCTTCCCACTGCCCAGCATGCAGCACGCAAAAATCATAGAGGACGGCGTGAATACTGTGTGGTTCTACGATCTCGATAAACAGAGTGGGAGCAGCTAATAAAAATGGGCTGGAAATAGTTTTTAGATATTGTAGTTTTATTGTTTTCCACACGTAGAAAACGACGCTTAAGACAAATACTAGAGGGGAAGAGACACTCGTGTCATTATAACACACTTGTTACTTATAAGAATACAAAAAGGACACTGTCACAAGACCTAGATGAGAATGGTAAGCGGAGTGGGTAACTGCATCGCTCGCCGGAATACAAAGGTTGAGAAGGAACAATAAAAGCAGAGGCAGTGACCCTTGCAAGCGAATACAAAGGCTAAAAGCGCCGTCCCATGTAAATGCATTTGGTGGTCTCCTCGCGATAAACGTCTACGAATCCAATTCTGGTGTAAAAGTTCACCTGGCCGACATCTTTCTCGGGGATACAGACATGAACGCCAAAGCATCCGTTCGCTCGCAAAGCGCCAAGCAGAACGGTGAGCAGTCGCTTGCTGATGCCAGAGTCGCGCTCCTCCGCTTCCCGGAAAGTGCCGGCACTGAGCACGGCTGGAAAAGAGCCGCTTACCTCTACTGGACACTGCTCCACAGCCTCAATGCCGCTGCTGCCATGAAACTGCTCCAAAAAGCGGGCGACAAGTTGGGCCAAGCCCTCGCCAGTCTCAGACTCCTGCAGGGTAAGCTCCTTAGGGTACTTGTCGCGCATCTCCGTATGCCAGCACAGCTCCTGGTTGCGTCGGAATATGTTCACATCCAGAGCAGCACAGGCGTATCCGACGATGCAGTTGTTATCGTCATAGGCCACAATGCACAGCTCCGGGCTAAGAGTGACAAAAGCGCCCACCATTCCATCCGCCACGATGCAAGCTACGCTGGCAGGTAGCGGAAAAGGAATGTAGCCGCCTCCGTCCAGCTCCCGTTGCCATTGAAGATAAGTGCGGGTACACACCTCGTTGACATTCTCCTCGTCCGCTGGGCAGTAGGGTCTCAGAAGATAGTAGTTGGTCGTAGGTTTCTCAGGAAGCTTGTAGACGAACAGATCGTTGCCAGAGTCCACGGGCATCAAGCGCTGCAGGTCAGCAATTAGGCCGCCCCGAAAGACCCATGGCTCCTGGTCACCGGACATGAAAGCCTCCTTCCAGCCCTTGCTGAACCCTAAAAACAGTTGGAATGATCAGTTCCTATTCCACTTGAGTAATACCGTTCGCATATGTTACATGTATAACTGCCCTCCGTGTAGGAGGATATGTTTTGAGGAAAGTGTCCCAGCGCCAGCCACTTGATGTAGCAGTTAAGCAGCGACAAGGCGCCTGATATGTCCCACACATAAGAGTAGAGTTCGTGACAGATCTCTTTGTTCTGGCAGTTGGCGATCTTGAACAGCAACTGCAAGACGCTGGCGCAAAGCTCGTCGAAGTGCTCACTTCGCTGCAGCCACTCACTGACCTCCGGCTTAGTGCTATTGTCGGCATTGCCACCTACGGCGGAGCGGTCCTGCAGTATAACATTTGCATTGCCCTTTAGCCAGTTGAATTCGGAGAGCAGCTTGAGGCCACGGCTGCCGTGCTCGAAGGGCAGGTAAAAGAGATCGCAGAGCAGGCCCAAATCCTCAGCAGTTATCCTTGATCCGCATTTCTCCAAGATTGAACTGAAAAAAAAAAACTTGCAACATTTTGGACATAGAATACAAAATAGAATCATACTCATTTTTGTTTGCTTGGATGGATTGAGCATCGCTTTCTTCACGCATCTCAGCATTTGAAAGCGGCGATGAAGTACCGCTTTCCACATGCATGCTCTGTATAAAATAAAGAGAATAACAAACACAGAATTGCCACAATGAATCCTCTTCAACTAACATGCACATCATTGACAGACTCCATAAGCACATCGTCCGCCACCAGCTTGGGTGCTTCCTCCTTCGGCGAAATCTGGGAGGCTATGCTGCTGCTGCACTCCATTGGCTCGTTGACACCAGCACTCAGAGGACTTAGACTGTTGTCGTCCAACATGGTGTCCACATTGAGACTGGCCACCGGTACCAGCTTGGTAGCTAGTTCTTCCTCCGCCTCCGCCGCCGCTTCCGCCTTCGCCTCCAGTAGTTCTCGCTGCTCATCCTCCTTATCCTCTTTTAGTTCGCTTTTCTCTTCGCCTTCAATTGTCTCAAACACTTCGGTGTCCAGACCCAGTTTTACCGAAGCCTCCACACTCTTTGCCTCCATGATGGGCACAGGGACTATGGAGATCGGAATTTTCTTGGGCAGTTCAATATTGCAGGCAGCCGTTGTGGGTATGGGGTTGATGATCTCCTCATTCGTGACCACTTTGGTGGGCGAAACCAGGGAGTTCATTACTGGATTGGAGATGGGCGTCAGCGAGGAGGTCACCGTGCTGTCGATGAAAGTTTTAGCATTCAAATATTAATTACTAGCAAAAGTAAATTACCAGACTTCCGCGAGTGCCTGTAGTTGGGTGGTGTTCACTTCCGGTACGGTTCGCGTATTTGTGGACGTGGTCGTAGTGGTGGTGAGACTCATGCAAGTGTTTATCGAGGGAATAATTGGAATGATTGGCATGACCATTTGCACTTGAGGCTGGGGCTTGGTTATCGGTCCCCACGCTTCCTTCTCCATGAAAAATTCCGGCAGCCACTCCGTGATGGCGTTCCTACAAAGAATTCAAAAGTTAGTTTTGCAAAAATAAAAATTATTATAGCCAAGCGTACTTTAGAGCCACCCTTGGGTGGTAAACGTTCTTCGAGAGGAACTCCGCCGGCAGCTCATCCTCGTTTTCAGTCTCCAATTTAATGTCCGCACTCAACGAACTATTCATTTTTGAGTCCAGTCTGCAGCGTGACCAAAAGGCCAGTGAATGGATGGCTATAAAGTTGGCGTAGAACTCGCAGTTGGGATTGGTCATCACGCCGCGCAGATGTGGTATCAGCTCCGGCGACCGCCCGGTGTAGGGCCCCAGAAACACGCGCTTCTGGTCGTAATCGTTTGCATGGAGATTATCCCAGATGCACGGCGGACGGCGCAGCACCTCGGTAATCTCCTGAATTGACTGAATGGATATGGTCTTGGATATGACCTTGTCCCCCGTCCAGAGGATGTCGATCTCGTTGTTCAGCTTCGAGCCCAAGGTGTTGAGGTACTCGGACTCCTGGACATTGGGCACAGCCCGAGAGGCGCAGTACTGCGTGGGGCAGAACAGGAATTTGGGGCTGCCGAGATGCGTGTATATTTCGTTGGTGACTGAAACCTGGGCGTTGGCGAACGTCTGGAAGACCTCTTTATCCCCCTTCGAGAGCTCTGACTCGATGTCGTCGAATAACAGGGCGTAGGCCTCGCATCCAAACTGTGAAACCTGATCCAATTTACGCTTTAGCGTGGCTATCTCCTTGGGACTGCTGTAGGTCATGTCCAGGCCGGGTGAGAGGGCATAGTAGAAGGTGATTCCCGCCTCCTTCGCGGCCGCAATCAGACCTGCAAGGAGCATGGGATTAGGGCAAGGATTAGGCTACGTGAAAGGCTACCTACTGGACAGGTGGTCCGCCTCCTCTACGGTGTACAGCTCTCGCCAAAAAGCTCTGTGCTTGTAGTCGTCCTTGGGGGCATACATGTATGACGGACTGGAGCCATGGAGCTCCATTGACTTCAGCTTCCGAAAGAGGTCTTTTCGCTGCTCCGTAGTCCACGGCCGGCCGTAGAACCCCTCGATTACTCCGCAGATAAACTGCCGCTGGCCATCGGATTGGATTGAACCCACTGCGTCTGCCATGGATACGGATGAGCCGGGATTTGAATGTTATTTTCCTTTTCAGGATTCAGCGAAGAACGGTCAAAACCATGGAAGGCCTATCGATAGTAGCATGAAGAACAATCGATTTGTGCATATCAATGTTGGTATTTTGCCGGTTTTGTAGTCCTTAATATCAGTATTTTGCATACTTCGGTCACATTGTTTTGGGCAGTGTTTTTATTTTTATTTTGTTTGGCTGTTTATTTAAATTTAACCAATGCAGCCTTTTATTGTTATACGCAACTACAAGGCGGATGACGAACTGAAGTACCAGGAGCTGGTTAGGGACTATATCATGTCCTTCTCCAATAAGTCCTTCTTCGTCTTTTGCTTCAGAGAGGTGAGTGCAACAACTACGTGACCTATCTCTACTTGAAATCTTTCTTGCTCTTAATTAATAATTACCTTTTCATTATCCCAACCCAGATCACCCTGCAGTTTATAGTCATTACCTGGGCGATATTCTTCATATTTCTGGGAGTGCCACTTCTCTTCTGTGCCCTTACAGTGCCGATCTGCATATTTTGCTTGTTCGTCGGCACCTACTTCTCCTTCTACGCGAAAGCAGTGGAGCTAATGCGGGTAAATCCGGGGTACTATATCCTAGTATTAATATTTAAACGCATCTAAACTCTTTTTTCAGACGAAGCCATCGCAATCCCTAGTGGCCGAGTGCTACGAGCCCTTCATCTTCCGCTGCTCACCCAAGGAGGCCAGCTACCAGATATTTATTGAGAATTGTCCCTACGAGGAGTCCATTAAGAACAAATTCCGCCGCCGGATTGTGGCCGCAATAAGTGTGAAAAACCATCATTCTGTTTACAATGCTGCCTGGATCTATCGCTTCGCTCTCGAGCCAAACTATCCGTACCAGACAATCATGGGTCCGATGGTAAAGCTGCTAGCCAAAAACTGCGTCAGCGGTGGCTACGCATCGCTAGAGTGCACAATGTCGGAGTGGCAGGAGTGCGAGCGGGACTTCTACGACGACTTTGGGTTTGTCACACGCCAGATTTACCATAAGAAGATCATCGGCAGCAGCCTGTCGGTGATGAAGACCCAGCTTACGTATAGTCTACGAGCGGATGAAGCTCTCCACAAGCAAAACTAGTGCAATACCCATGGTGCAATATCTATATAGAGAATCTCGATCTGTTCTGTGAAATCTAGATCAATACTTAAGTATTTATTCTCTGAAGACCACATTCCAGTTACGAATTGCGTCCCAAACACAAAATACACAGAATTAAGTTTAGTTGGTGTCTAGTTGGTGTTTCTTTAGAAGTAAGAGTGAAACCAGGCAATTGGACTATTTCCTAAATAGCCTGGCAAGAGTCAAGGATAAGAAGCGCCATCTAGAACTAAGGTACTAGTAACCGCCACTGTCGAAATGTTTAAATAATTGTTAACACGTTTAGACATTTTTTGTCCTGTTTTATTATCTCTGGTTTATTCTTTACAAATTCCATTTGAATAAATAAAATATTTAGTAATAAATAAAATTTGCGTAATGTTTTAGCGTAGATTTTTGATGCCACACATGTAACGATTAGCGCTGGTTGCTGTGTGATTCTGCTGTAGGTACATTAATTGCTCATTCTTTGATGCATTTATCGGTTCTTAGGCCCGTTAACATGGTTGAATTAAAGTGTAATTTAGAAAATAGGTCCAGTTTTGTGTCTGCCCTTGCACTGCGTATAAAAAGCGAATATGCCGTACATGCTGCATTTTTTAACTAATTGAAATTTGTATACTTTTCGTTTTTATTTGGGATCATCTGTTCCTTCCATAATCATATAGAAATATGTATATTTAGTTTTCAGTTACAATCTTTGCTTTAGCGCAACTAATTCTTAAAAAAATAAACTGGAGCCGCACGCTGGCCGCTCCGCACTGTAAATGTAACTATGTTTTGTTAAATTTAGTTTAGTTGGTTTCACTTGCATCAACTATTTATTTAAAGCGTGTTTCAAAACTGGCTGTGAAATTAGCATAGTTTCCCATTTCGTTTTCAATTTGTATTCTTTTCTCCTCCTCCATTCCGTATAACCCGCGGCTGTTTAAGGTAAATTGAATTCTTTTGGTTTCGTCACATGCAGCCTCCACTTGGGTAGCTATCGTCGCTTCTCGCACCGGTAACTGGCTTCTTAAAAGAGCTTAACCCGACGCTTCAGCTCGTTGCGCCGCCACTGGGGAAGCCTGTAAAACTCCGACCTGGCGCACTGCAAGATGTGCTCGAACTCAATGTCCGACAGATGACGCTGAAAGTGATTAAAAAGTGAGTTATTTTCTAGATTCCCCACTCGATCTCTGTATTAAGCTCACCTCCAGATTACAGCGATCAACGTCCGAGGGCAGACGATAGTTTGTGATAAGCAGTAGGTGATAGGGATATATCTTTGCCGGCTCGTGAACCAGCATCGAGTGGGCCATGTTGGGCAGACTGCGACGGATGAGTCCGGCCTGAGGATAGTGGTAGGAAAGAGCCCCCGAGTACGTGCTTGAAGCGGGCAGGTCCCCGCCCATCAGGGCGCGTCTATCGCCCTCGGTGATAGAGTCTACAGAAGCTGTAAATAAGGGATTACTTTAGAATAGGATATTAACTCCATTTAGAGGTGTTCCGGATCTCACCCTCCGATTTGCCGCAGCTCAAATCCGTGCTGTGCGTCTTGTCGCCGAGACCTCCATACGAGAAATCCTAAACGGAGAGTTCTTAATTAGTATTACTATCACAGGACATGAGATTACATGCAAACTAACAAACAAATACCCAGAACCAGTGCAAAATTAAGGAGGAAGTACATAGATCTTAACTAAAAAGGGATTCAATTCAAAAGATGTCTACGGCATAACAGCAAAGCGGTCTTACAGTGGCACCATGCATCGTGGCCGCAGCAGATGTGGTGGAGCTGAATGTGTGGGAGCGTGGTGCCAGGCCGTATCCTGGCTTTGGCACATGGCGCAGCGCACTCACCACTGGGCAGAGTAGATGGTGTTGTTGATGTTCATGTTCATATGGTTGATGCAATGTTTGAGTTTGAGTTCGATTTATAGTGTATGGGTGTTAGTTTTTAATGGATTGGTGGGTGATGTTGGTGGTGTCAGGGCAACAATAGCATACACATATAAATTTCATTGGAGTAGCATAGGATTAGACACACAAGGAAGCAGCAGACCAACCAGTTGATAATTGTATTGTTAGTTCATCCGTGTGAACGACCAATGGCAGCATTAGAAGTGAGAGAAAGACAAACGAGACCGTCAGCAAGAACAGATCAACTTATGATTACATTGGGCTAGACTACATGTATATTAGAGGTAAGTACGAGACATAACTGACACAGCCCGTCACCGAAGAGGATCTGATCTAGTGCAACTCAGGCAGCACTTACTGAGCTGTAGCCGTTGCGTATATAGGGCAGAGTCGTCGTTTTGAATCCGTATCCGGGCTTGGGCGGCGATCGGTAGGAATGTATGGCTATAAACGTAATTGGGCTATATATATAATATCGGTAACATCTACTTGAATCGCGGGCCTGAAATACTACGGATCAAGGATAGTTCTACTGACTAGAGGATTACCATTGTAACTGGGCGCGTTTCCCAGGGATTTGCCAAGCGAGCCGCGATAGCTGGTGGAGCGATCGAACATCTCGTCCTCGTAGAAGGGCTTCTGGTGGTCCAGATTGCGCGAGGGTGAGGCCCCGATGGGCGATTCGTATCTAAAAGGGCAAGGAATGGTCATTATTAAGATTGGGCAATTTAGCAGAAATGAAATCATAGCCGACTGCAATCTAATCGATCCACATTTAAAGCTAATAATAAACTATTCAAAAAAAACCAGCAAATAAGCTGTTAAGTCGAGTGATAAGCAGCTTTAAATTAGACTGCATTTTGTACCATTATAAACGGTAAATGAATAAAGATTGAAAATAAATTAAAACTACAATTGATTTTAAAACATGGTTTTATTGATTTAACCTGGCTTACTAACCTACTTATATCTAAAAATTTTTACGAGCTTTAACGGGCGACCTACCTCAACTTGTAGACCGGCTCCTTGGAAGCAGAAGGCGTCCTGGAGGCGTTGCGCGGGTCCAGATTATTTTGCTTCCACTTCCTGTACTTGGCATGCTCCTTCAGGTCCTTGGCAATCGCTGAGCCGATGCCGGAGTTAAGCTTCTCCAGCTGCTCGGCCTCCCGTTGAAGGCGTCTAAAGCGGGTTACGGATTTACTATAGAATTCTTCGAATCATCTTGTTTGGTTACTTACTGCTGCTCTTCGCCATTCTTGGCCTTGCCATTGGTTTGCTTGCCATTCTCGTCCTCATCATCGGACACGGGTACACCCTTGTAGGTGTCACTGTACCGCCGCCGGCGCTCCGGATCCGTGTACGGATACGGTGGAGCGGGGAAGTCGTCCCGCTCGATCTTGGGCTGTTCGCCCGGCGGCGGCTTCTTGGCAGCCGGATAGTGGGACAGCTCTATGGGCTCCTCGTTGTTCATGCCGGGGCTCTTGGGTCGCGGCGTTTCCGAGCGGATGGCATCGACCAGGACCTTCATGGCGCTGCGTGTCCTCGAGTGGGGACGCGACGGGGGACGGCTGCCGGCCACGGATCCCGCATTGCTCGCCGTGGTGGCGGCGTAGGACGACGGCCGGTGGAAGTGCGGCGACAGCGGCGTCTTGTCATACGGATCGATCGGCTTGCGCAGATAGTGCGGTGCATCCGTCAGATAGCTGTAGGTATAAATCCGCGAGATGTCCTCGGCATTAGGTCTTCCATACTCGCGAAGTATTAGACCGGGACTGACCGTTCGATAGTGCTGTAAAGGTAATCTCATTAGTCCGCAGTTCAGGTTATATCTCCTCTACATGCAGTGCTGCGTGTTTTTGTTTCGGGGTGTTTTTAGTACATTTCAAAAACGATGGCAAAAATGATGGGAAATCATAAAAATCATAAAGAAAACAAACCTTGCGGCTAGAGGAATAAAGTGAACCATTAAAACTCGGTGTTCTGGATCGGATGTACTGAAAACGAACGGAAAATAAAAAACGCAAGCTCAAAACAACTAAAATGCGAAGAAATTTAAAATTATAAAATCATAAATTGCATGTGTTTGTGTGGTTGGTGCAAAGTGGGTGGTTGTAAGATTCAAAGAGCGATATCTTTCAAAATGTTGTACAAGATATTTCTAGCAAACATGTTAATGTGCTTTCCGCTAGTCTGATTTAAGGTTTTATGCCCATTATGTCATTACGTAGAGTAATATTCTGAAGGGGAGTATCAAAAAATATCGCTCAGTTTAATTCATTTTTATGGATGACGTGTTTTGCACTTTGCAGCATTCAAATTAGTAGCAAACTTCAAAAGCCGCTTTAAGATAGTGATCGTGGTGGATTCTCGTGCTTTTTTGTTGCTGGATAAGGAAATTGGGCCATTGGTATCCATGTCAAAGTCAGTACTACCTACCATCTCGCTGAGGGCACTGGAGCTCATTCGGTCGCACTCGGTGTCCGTGAAGTTGCCATTAGAGGCGCCTCCCGCCACCGAGGTACTCCCGCCGCCTCCTCCGTTCAGGATAATGCCGGACTCGGATGGACCCGGGCCGCATCGTGGATGCCAGATGGCACTGCCCTGCAGGTACATCTCCTCGCCATCGCCGAAGGGATCGCCGCACTTGGTGCAGCGGGCACATGTCGGATGGAAGTGGTGATTGTCGCCCGCCTGCAGCACCTTGCCGCTAATGAAGCGACTACAGTAGGCACACTTCACCCCGAATCCCTTCTGATAGCACTTCTCGCAGTAGGGCACCGCATCCTTGCCCATATATTCCCCGTTGAGCACCACCTGGCAGGCCTTGCACCGGAAGCAGGAAACATGCCACTGCCTATCGAGAGCCACGAGAGCCTGGCCCTCCTTTAGCAGCTCTCCGCATCCAGCACAATCGTTGGGATCGTAGTCCTCCTTGAGATGAGCCTTGTGCGAAATCACACCGCCGTGCTGCTGGTGGGCAGTGGCCCTCGTAGGACTCTCCGCCGGAGGAGCGGGAGAGGAGACGCCTCCTCCGCCCGCCTGTCGACTGGGCGACACTGGAGCACCCGAGACACACTGCTCGCAAAGCACCTCCTTTCCAGTATTGGTTACCTTGGTGGAAAGGAAATGGTTATCAGACGGCCATATATAAGAAATGTTATTGTAACTAACCTTGCTGCCCGACTTAAAGGGCTGCTTGCACTTGGAGCAGGTAAAGCACTTCTGGTGATACGTCTTTCCCATGGTGCTGACCACCTCACCCTCCACGTACTGCTGGCAGTTGGCGCACTTGGTGCCGTAGAGGCGTTGGTAGTCCGGTATGCAGTAGTATGCACTCTCCTTTGTGAAGAATCCGCCGGTGGCCAGGGATTTCTTGCACTGGCAGCACTGGAAGCAGGCCTTGTGGAAGTGGTTGTCCGCCACGCGGAGCACCTCGCCAGAGCACTTTTTCGTGCATTTCGCACAGTAGATTTTTTGCTTACCTATGGAATAGAAGAGATAGAATGAGGATCAACGATTAGTGGGGTTGACAGCCGCTGGTAATCCAATTCATTCAATCAGTGGTATCGCCAGATTACGTATACGCAGTGTTGCGCTGATGTCATATGCATGTGATGCGATAATGCCCCAACCTTGCCCCGTTTCGTCGCGCTCAGTTCGAAGCCCCGTTCCACCGTGTGTGTGAGGGAACATATTTGTATGTCTGTAGCTGTTGTTTCGGCATAAAATATATATGTTTATATATCGTATGTCGGCTGAGCAACTGAGATTCATTACACTAGGGAATGTATGTATGTTTGAACGTGTACCTTGTATTGACAGTTTCAGGCAGGCAAACTCTTCTACATATGTGCTTATGTGTACATATATCGTTCTTAAGTTGCAATGACTCACACGGCTGGCAAGCAATTAATCTTATCATTGATAAGGCCAAGGGCAGCACACACACTTGCCAATAGATACTAGATTTCCTTATATATAAAGCCTACCGATACACTCGCGCCTTGTCAGTGTACACACAAGTGGGGAGCAGGTTAAATAGATCCGACATTTGCATGTTTATATATCACATATGTACATGTGTATAATGTATGGGAAATACCCCAACAATTTAAAGGAAAAAAAACTACTGCGAATGGGGTGAAACGCAAACCCCACTCACCAGCCAAGGTGGCAAAAGCAAAGCAAAAAAAACATACAAAGAATTTGAGATGGGGTCAAAATTGCCATTTTTACAGAATCGCAGAAAATATACCCATAAACGCAGATTTCTTGGAAGACAAGCATTGCATTTTTTTGTTGCCGGTTTATTTGATGAAAGTCACGTTGATACCTACAAGCCTTATCACATGTTTGATCAATGAAGTGG
Source organism: Drosophila nikananu (assembly GCA_008042635.1). Classification (NCBI taxonomy): domain Eukaryota; kingdom Metazoa; phylum Arthropoda; class Insecta; order Diptera; family Drosophilidae; genus Drosophila; species Drosophila nikananu. The sequence goes on from VNJV01007353.1 coordinate 29,550, forward strand.
CATCCCGTATTTGCTCAGCACGTTCTTTATATATTTTAAGGTTCTTTCAAAGGAAATTAAATGGGAATTTTTTTAAAATTAAAGTTTTAGGTTTCAAATGTTACAACCAACTTAGGAAGTGGCATAAAGAATTGACTTTATCATTAAAAATGTATTAAAATGTCCGTATACATATACAACTCTAAGGGAACTAAATAATAATACTCATTATATGCATGTACCTATGACTGTGTATTATATTATTTTGACCCCAAAACCGATTGCTTCAGTACACTCTCAAGCCTCGGGCCTTTCAAAGACCTGGCATACGGGAACCCAGTAGCGTGACGGCAGAACGCATCGAAACTAATTGTTGGCCATGACTGATGAGTCGATCTGTTCTGGCGGCTTTCTTCTTTCGCCTCCCCGGTGGCCGGCGGCTTCACTAGTCTGCGGTTGATTAAATAGACAGCGGAGCAACAACAGCTAAAAGCAGCCGGTTGCAGCACATAAAAAGAGAATATAAAAATATATACATAAGCCCCAACCGCATTATGGCTTGCTGAGCTGTCTGACTTTTTCTATGCGTCTCCCAGTCTCTTTTGTTTTTGTGAGGTCTTTCGGATATTTTGTTGTTTTCCACAATTCGGTCTGCAGTTGTTGCCTTTTCAAATTTGGGTTGTTGCTTCCAAAATAGAAATTATATTGATAAGCTCGTCGCAACTCAGGTGTGTTTGTGCCTGTGCCGTTAGCTTGTTTTATAATAGTGACGTAGACCGAATAAATAGGAACCAGCCGTTATCTAATTGTTCATTAAGGAGAGGCTAACCAAATTTGGCGATTAGCGTTTCTACTAAAAGGGCCTCCTATAGAAAGTCTAATAGTGATCAAAATAAAGATTATCTTTGACTTTATAAAACATACAGTAAATTGAGTGTTATTATAATTTGACTCACTTTCATGCAGTTGCAAAAACGGGCAGCTGAAAGAAGTCCATTGAACTCGAAACTTCAACAAAACCCTAAGAGCTGTCTTATTCAAGCTTTCAGAGGAGTGCCCTTCGACTTATCAGTTCATTGCAGAGTTCATTTTGATATCAAGATAAATAACTTTCGTTTGATGTTCAACTTTATTCTAGTATCTTTTGGTAAAATTAATCTGACAAACAACCCACTATATATGAATGCTAAATAAAATATATACGCTAAGAATGAATATTTATTTGTGCGGTGACGCCACCGGAACTTTTCACAGAGCGGTCCAGTCGAAATGACAGCAGACCTGATCGCTACAAGAGAGGCACTACGACAGATACAATTCCCCGAAAGCGGGCTTTCGTCACTAACGTGGACTTCCGACCTTTCTGAAAACTACGTGATTGTAACAAATAGTATCTGAGTGTGCGTGTGCGGGTTTGTTTAAACTTCGTGTACGTGTTTCGCTACTTTTAATTAATTTCATTTATGTTCGGGCTGCCTGTGTCGGCTTGTTTATTATGCAATCACACATTTTTCCGCGATTTACATATTGATTTTGGCGCTTTGTTTATTGGGTTTTCAGCACATTTTCCCGCATTAGCACTAGCCCGATAATTGGGAAACAAAATCCATTGCAAATTGCAAATCTTCATGCAACAGAGAGCCGGCAAAGCGGCGTCGTCGCTCAAGTTAATACAATAAAAGTTTGAGCGCACACTTTTAGGTTCGTTTTATTTTTTTTTTTATTGTAATTGCGGAGAGCGATTTTAGTGCTGGCGCTGGTGATGTCATCGTCGCCATCGACCGCCGCCGCCGAGAGCTTTTCGTTGCGGAGTTGGACGAGTGCGAGTATCTCTGCCACAACTTGGACCCGCAAACAAACTGGTTGGCGTTGGCTGGCCGTTGTGGAGCACGCTCGAATTTGAAATACAAACAAACAATACGAAAATACGGCCCGAAAACACAATATAATGAAAACCCGTCCGGCGGCCAAGGGGCAAGTCCAAGGTTACCCTCACAATTCTCGAGCAGGCCTCAGAGAACCCCATCGATTCGAGGCGGAGAGGTCAAGCTGCAGGGCAAAGAAAATATTTTAATTAACATTTGCCGCGCCCAAAAAGCGACCCTAACCTTAAAACAATAATGGAAAAAGACACCTATCAAAAAAGCATTGGAGAAACAAAATAAATGTTTTTTTAAAAACAAAACAATCAAGGTTTAGAAACAGAATCAATTGATCTTCATAAAATACTCCAAGAAACGGTCATCTTAAACCCAATAATATCTTTATCATGTAAAATCACTTTGAAGTACTAAGTTTTTTTTGTGTTCTTGGGACCATCCATTTGTGGAAACCAAATTTGTATACCATCAACAATGTTTGCCTAACATTATTTTGTTGTGCAAACACCATGTAAGATTTTAATTTTCAAGACCTTGCCCTTACGTCAATTAAATACATCACAGTTTGATGAACCTGTGAGAGCCATACTTAATATACTTCTTACTACTATTTTTTGTATATTCCATTGTTATTATTTGCATTAGCATTTTTCTCGGTGTATAAAAATCGAATTGGGAAAGCAAATAGGAATAAAACCATAGAGAGAGAATGACCTTCGCCAGTGGCGCGACATGCACTCAATGCGCACTGTGCGAGTTCACCCCAGAGCAAATGCGTCAAATCCTTGACTGAATTTCAGGAGGATAATGTCGAGGACAATGCAGGTCAAGGCGAGACGCGGAAACAGGTGAGCAGTCAGGCGCAGGCACTGTGGGAACATCACTCCGACGTGACTGGAAAAGAGCCTAGTTGGCAGACAATAAATAAAACCGAAAGCAAACATCATCGCTCTCTTGTGCATTCCACGCCCACGATTGCCTCCACCTACAAACGGTTCTGTTTATACACACACAAACATTTTTAGTTGTGAAGAGCAACAGCATAAAATACACAAATTGAGCAAAAAATAAACGAATTAACAGCTGTGGATACAAAAATAGCGAACACAGTAGAAGGTGTAAGGTCTGTACAAAAAATGGATGGGAAGCTTGCCTGTTACTTCTATTGTTTTGATATTGGGTAATACCCAAACCCAATATCAAAACAATAGAAGTAACAGTAAGTAATTATGGAAAATCTACATAAAACAAGTCTTCCTCCTTTCACTAAAATCTATTTTTATTTAAACTGATAATTGACTTTTAGGTTTAGTATTCAAAACGCAGCGCCAGGGAGTATGCTATGGTTTAACGGACGCACATTTGATGATCGCTGATAAATTAAACGATGATTAAAATACTAGAATAGCGTAGCATATTTCTAAAATAACCCCTATAATTTTCTTAATGAAGCTTTTACATATGTATGTATATAAGTGTTCCACGCATTACTCATCAACTTTAAATTGCTTTGCAAGTGTTTTTTTATGCTGTGCTACCTGACGTACAAACATACATACTTAGATATAAGTACACCCAAAGTTCGGTGCTTCGGTCGATTTGAAAGTGCTTCCTGTATGCTTATTAGACGAAAAGTGAAAAGAGCAACCGCCACACACAAGTGCAGCTGATGACGCTGCATCTACGAAAATAGCATTCAATTAGGCAAGTGGACGGGTTGAGACGGGGCGAGTACGGGGGCGGTTGGGGCGAAAGAGGCAAAGGAGGCTACGGATGCGGCGGGGGCGAACACGAGACATAAGAGGAGATGCCACTTTCTAGGCAAGTGCTCTGACCCATATAACCCCGCCTGGGAAACGCTTCGAAACACGACGAAATGCAGGCGAATGCACAACAGGCACGAAAACAAATCAACGGACAAAATAAATGAGAAAAATCCGACTAAATGAATGAGCGCGGGATGGATGGGATGTGACGTTGGGGTGGAGGTGGGGTAACGGGACTCTACCCCTTTCATTTTCATTTTCATTTGAGCAAACGAAAAAGGAAACCCAGTGGAAGTCAATGTGCTTGTCATGAGTTCATGTCGAGCAGTTGTTGCCGCTTTAGCCGGAGATGGAGACTTTAGATGGCTATTGTTGAGCCTTTTAGGGGCGAGGAGCAACGACTGCACGTTATGGAGCCCACAACCACATCCACAACGTCCACTTCTCTGACTCCATCAAGTCCAAGTCAATTAGGCATTTTAGGCACGCATGCGACTACTTGTAGTCCGGGCCCAATCCACTCGAAAAAAAATAAGGTGTCCACATCGTAAATGTAATTACTTTACTTAACTCAGTTCATTCTATCGATTAATACTTCATAATTTAAAATCAAAACAAATAAAAAATTAAATGATCGAATTATCTCTTTTTCTTAACTATTAAAGCATAATTTCCAATGGGCTCTCACATTCACATTTTCTCGGTGTATGCACATGAACTCAATTAGGGACAGTAGCGGAGTATTCGAGTAATTAATCATTGACAATACAAGTACGAGTACATGTCTCGGATAACGGTAGAAAAGCCCTTTGCAGCGGCAACCGGAGAACGCAAAGAATGTAAGAACAAAAAAAAAGCTCATTCACATCGAACGGGGCTTACTGGTTTACAGGTTATTCGAGAGCACAGCCGCTCACCGGGGAGCCCTAACGGTATCGTGTGTAATTGCAGTTGCATGCACAAGCACTTTGAGGTTTATTCGGTCAGGTTTTCGGATTCTCCCTGTCGCCTCACCTCGATTTGATGCGTAACATAAGAAATTAAATACAAAGAGGAAAACACGAAACTTGTTCTTACAACAACACTGACGTCATCGCCACGGTCGCAGCTGAGAAATTAAAATAGGGAGTGGACGTGGAATCATATGCGACTGTGGGGTGGTGTGAGTGAGTGGGAGCAGGAGCCGGAGCTGGAGCGGGGCGGTGTTGGAGAGGAGATCCAGCGCTCTCAGCTGGCCAGCAGTAGTATTGATTGATGAGTGCAAGTGGAAGAAGGAAAATATGAGAGCACCACCTCGCACAGGTTCATAACCACTCCCGATACGATACCCTGCTAATGCCGATAATGCCATAATGCTGCTATCGGAGCACCCACCACCCCCTGGCGTTGGCTTTGCGCAGACACACACAGCACACGGGAGCGTTAGTTAGAGAGAGAGTATCGGTGTCGGCAGATAACTTACCCATGGCGAGATACAGCTACTGCTATGCTCTTCGCACTCGCGCCTGCAAAATGGGGGAGGGAAACACACACAGGGAGGAGCACCACACAGACGAGATGACACGCACGAGGAAAGCACAAATACACGCGCACAGGTCACCACTACTTCCTCTTCACTTCACTAACAAAATTTTTCTTCTGCTTAGATTTTTTCTATTTGTATCTTTCGCCGTATGCATTCGCAATTTGCGTAGCGCGATTCTTTCAGTGTGAGTGTGAGTGTCAGAGAGTGGTCGGCGGTGTGCTTTCAAAAAGGCGACTTTTTCATCGATTTGGATACGTATTTCGCTCGTGGGACAGATGAAGCTATTACTTATATTATTACTCGTCTAATTCTTATTCTCAATCCGAGCTGCGACCAGAAAAAACACCGCACCAGCAGCAACAACGCAACGACACCGACAGCAGCAACGAAACCGAAACGAATAAGTATCTGAGAGATACGGTGCGCGCTAGTGATGCTGAAAACATCGATGTTTTCGACATCAGGGTTTTTTTTGGCAAAGTTTTCCGATGCTTTTGTTGATGCCGATGTTAGGCGATTCATCGATGTTTTCGGTCGAATCTGCATCACTAATACGGTGATTCGGCCTAGATATGGGCGCGTGAGGTGCTTCTCACGGCACGGTAATAAAAACACGTGCCGAACCCATCTCTAGCTCGTGCTAAAAGAACGAACTGATTCAAATAACTGAAAGCAAGTTGGCAGCGATAGGCGCGAAGTTTGATGGCGAAATGACCGAATTTTTATTTTAAAGAAAATATACGTTGAAGAAATAATTTTAAAAACTATTTAATTTATTTAGATTTCACTAAAAGGTATAGAAATTACTGTGTTTTCCCCAGCCCCATAAAGTTCCCTTAGCGCACAAGTTTTAATGCAATTTTTAGACAATCCAAACTCCCACTACTTACTTTTCCAAAGAATAGAAATAATTTATATAATAATTAAATTCTATTAAAGGACCATCAATATGCCATAAAACCCATTATGTATACAAAATTAATTAAAACTCTAATAAGCCAAAGCATGAGTCCCGAGTGCACTCGTCACCGTGAAAAATGTAACTCAAATTCCAGTTAAATTTTTACTTAAAACTTTTTATTTAAATAAGTTTTGTTTTCCATGCGTTTTGCGTGTACATTTGCACAATAAGCTTTCTTAGAATGTAGTAATAATAATAATAATAATAATTGTAATAACATTACTAACAAAAATAATAATGAGATAAAATTCCATTTATAATACAGTTAGAATAAAATTCATTATGTTATTGGCCCTTTGTTCAACTCTCAAGAACCATAGGATTTCTATATATGTTATATATATAAGTATATATAATTAAATATATTATATGTATAGGCATGAATGTATAATGATTCATAATTCCAAAAAGTGTTTTAAAAACTATCAATAAACCCTTCAATGCCGCTGCATCAGAAACTTTCATAATTCACCCACTATAATGTAATGTTGCGTGTGTTTGCCACCCAATAAAATTTAATAGTACATCGAGATTTTCAATAATTCAAGCCCACATTTAAGGATGCCTTCCCTTATGCCTTTCTTCGATTTCGACTTCAAATACGGGCACGTATTCAAATAATGGATTGTTTCAAATGTGAGTGTAATTAGATCTACTAGTATAGTGTATAGCTTCAATTTCGTTTACTACATACGTACATACATATATGCTCTGTGTGGTCATGTCTCTTCTGGTCGACGCAGTGTGAATAAATTTGACTAAAATCAACAAACGTTGAGTTGGGAACGGATATGATATACATACTTCTATCAATGTATTTTCGTACATTGCGGTTCAAGCTTTAGTTTGCTTTGCTTTCAATTTAGTTACAACTACAACTCTTTCAACTGCTCGCATATATGGTATGCAATTTGTATTCTCTATAGTTTCCATTAGCTAGCTGTGGGTGCAAGTGTGTGTGTAGGATCTGCACGTGTCCATTTCAATTCAACATCCGCATCTGCTGCCATTGATTGCCGAAAGTATAAAATATTGGTATTCAAATATATATATATGCAGAGGCAGAGACTTTGCATCTATTCCTCATCTGAATCGCCGTCACTGGAGTAGTGTGTGATTTGGGGGCGACGAATGTAGGGCGCCGTTATCACTTGTCTGCAATAAAGGAAAAATCACAGATAAATTATGATGTTCCCTTTGTTGGCAACAATTTAAGTCTTGCGTACGCAATGCGGCGGTAGTGGTTAAGCCACTCCTCTAGCATTTGAGCCACCAGCAGCGGCCGTTTGCTGAGCTTCTGTTGCGCCACAAGGAGACCGCCATCGGTTACGCATACGTCAAGCCACTGGCGCATCATGGTCTCTTCGTTGCCAACCTGCATGAAAATAAAATTCTCGTAAACTAAAAGCTACATTTTTCAAATTATTGTTTCCTTGCCTCGGATTGGGTGAGGAAATGGATTGGCAAGAGTTTGAGCTCACAATCCATTAGTGGCAAGTATGTCCTATCCTCCACGTCGTCGCGCCGTCCATCGATCCTTGTGAATGGTTCCATCGGCACTAGGGCGCTAAAGTGACCCCGGGTGTAGCCAAGGGCGATGGGTGACTTGGTGCAGAAGTTTTGATCCCAGAGTAAAGGTAAGTAGACACCTGAAAGCCCAATCTATTAACTCAATTGCGTAATAAAAAATGCGAATTAGAATTACCTTCAAAACGCGCATAGCCAATGTCTTCGCCGCGAAAACTCTTCACATACTTGACACCGTATACAATGATCGGACGTCGCAGAATGTGCGCCAGCGCAAAGATGTGCAGCTGTTCCAGTGAAGAGCCCGGCTGGCTGGCGAGCGATAGAAGTGTGCTCCAGTCTTCCTCAAACTGCGAGTCCTCCAGCGTAAAGTGTAGCATCGAGGCCTGTAGCATCTCATACTCTTTCCAACGAGTAAAGAACCTAAAGACAAACATCAAAGTCTGTGCATGTCTCATACTGTAATAGTACTTACACATGACCACACTGGTGCAGTGTATCTGCGAGTGCCCGCCTCAAGATGTTGTCGCGATCGAAGACGCCCCATGTGGCCTGCATGGCCGAATCCAGGAGGCAATCGCCAGCGCTCCGGTTCCAAAGGACGAACATCCGAGAGCTAAGCCGAGCCGTGATCTCAAGCGACCAGTTTAGAGCTGGCGGCGGCGTTTCAAGCTGCTTTTGGGCGTCGCGATCGAGCAGTTCATCGTAGAGCTGCTCTTGAATCGGAATCGGCAACTCCTCAATTTCGGCGGGTAGGGCGAAGGTGGCGTGCTTTTGCACATAGTGGCAGGGGAGGCCGGACTTGCGCAGGCGCAGGGTGTTGGCAAAATGGCGACGGATATCGGCCGCCAAGTCAGGGGCCACGTAGGACGGCACGCGCTTGATGCCTGGCCCCGAGCCAGAGATCTGAGCCAGCAGCATAGGCAGCATTTCTTCGCGATGAAATCGAATGGCCAGATGGATGAGCGTGTGGCCCACGTCGAAGGCCGAATTACGGTTGAGGGCCACGATCTCAGTGCTTGTCAGAGAGCGAGCCGGATTGCCGCCGCAGGAAAGATATGCCTCCACGGCGCTGTAGTTGTTTTCCACGACGCCTAAACAGGCGTTCAGCCACTGCCAGTCGACCTGGCGTCGGATTTGACGCTGGCGTCGCTCCTGTCGCTCTTGCAGCGTATCACAGTTATTGATGGTTTCAGAGGAACCTGAAAATGAATAATAAATTAATGGCGTAAGAGTTAGTATGCAGTAAGTCAGGACTCACCAAGTTGGTAAATGTGCTTTTTATTAAATGAGTTATTGACACTGACGGTGTCCACGCCTTGCTGCTGCAGTTGTTGCTGCTGCTGTTGCTGGTGCTCCTCTTGGATATTCAGACTTGAGGAGGCGTGCAAGTCGTTCTGCGATCCACTGACTTCTCGCTCCCTTGTTTTGCCGCACATGGAGCACTTGATGCTCCTCGGCCAGTTTTCGTAGGTGCACGACTGTAAGGAAGACATTTAGTAAAGCTAATGAAAGTACGCAAGGATGGTATAAACCTACGTTACACGCCCATTTGGCCACATAGCACGGCTTCTGCTGCGGCATGTCAGTGGCTGAGGATGAGGACTCCCGATGTTGCGGCGTGTGGTGCTGCTGAAGCTGTAACTGCATTTGCTGAAGCTGGGCAGGCTGATGGTTCTGAAGCTGCGAACGCGACTGGTTGTGGGATGCATTAGCGATATTGTTCAGATGCGTGGCATCGTCAATGCCCGGACTAAGGTTCAGCCGATTCGAGGCTGTGGCCCCAATTAGCTGAGCTGGCTTATTAGCCTGATTCTCTGTGGCACACCCCCCTAGTTCCGTATCCGTTCCACTGATGCGGAGTGCCTGCAACGCCTCGCCAGTCCGATCAGCATCCGCTTCGTTATTCTTGTCATTGCCGCGTTCAATAGCCTCGCCGCCACGTTTCGTGCAGCACTGGACGCAGCGCAGGCTACGCGGCCAGTTCAGATAGGTGCACACCTTGCAGGGCCACTTTTCGCTGTCCGCCACGTTGCTCTGCCTCGCCTGACTCTGCTGGGGCTGAAGCGAGTAGCACGTGGACGTGGGCGTGGGCTCAACAGCAGCTGCTTCCTCCGCAACGGCACTGCTCTCTTGGGCGGCGGGACTAAGCCTGCAAGAAGCGAAAATAGTCCGTATGAGAAAGGAATTTTTTTGTGATTAGTATGGGATTGCCTCACCGGAAGATGTCCTCGTTGAGCAACGGTTTCGACGCCTGGCACATGGTGCATTTTAGAGAGGATGGATAATTCTCGTAGGTGCAAATTTCACATTTCCATTTCTGTGCATCCTCTTTGGTATCGCACATCGTTTTGTGCGCGGAGCCAGCCACAGTGATGTAGTTGCTCTGTCAATGAATGATGGTTTGTAGAGTAAGTAGTACAGTGCTTTGGTCCTCTGTTTCTAAAGAAAGACTTTCTTTTTCCTTGAAATTAACTCTAAGAATAGTTGCCTATAAGCACAAACCTGATACATTTGCCAGTTTAACTAAACAAACAATCTACCTTTTTTTCTATCTTGTTATCTATAAAAAAAAAACTCTGCAGGACAATAGCTAAGCTTTTGAAGGACTTTATAGGTCGATTTTACTCTGATACAACTTTCATCTAGGAATAAGGGTATTGAAATTCAGTTCCTTGCGTGTCGCGAATGGAAATTCTTGTTAATAAGGTCAAACAACGGGGTAGCAAGCAGTGTCCTTGACCCTGAGACATAATTCGCAGATACAGCCACAGATACATCTGCAACTGGCTCGACTTGCCATGGTGTCGTCACAGTCAGCCTTCGGGGTCTCGGTCCCCGTCTCTGTCTCTGCCTCAGTCTCTTTTTCTGGGATTGGGGCACATAGGCACTGGTATTGGTACTACTACGGTCGCTCGCAATTGTTTGTTGCCATTATTCGCTCGTGGTATGTGCAAATCTATGAATGTGTGCGATGCACCTAGGCATTTAGTATATGTAAGTATGTATGCGGGGGGTGGAGTGCAAGAGGGGTTTTCGCGCTAGTTTCTTATTGGGACTTGCCCTCTTCCGCCGTACCCAACAGCCACCCCGCTACCCACAGCTCGTCCCGTCCATCCACAGTACCTGGCGCAGAAGTTCGCAAGGCCTTTTGCAGCAGTCCCAGAAAACGCGACAGCGATTCGATTCGATTTAAATATATAACACTGTCACACAGCCAGCAAAACCACAATAGGGCCAAGAAATCGGCCAGCGATTGCTATATAGCTAAATCTTGCTTGTTTTAATCACTGTCAGCCACCCGCGCCCGCAGCAGCGTCAATACAGCCGTCGATCCAATATTGCCAGTAATGCGGGCTGGCAGGCAAGTGCAGGAAAATTACAATTACAAAACAAAGACGGGAAAACTTTCACTCGATTCGATTTTGGGATTTTTCTTTTCTTTTTTCCTTCTATACTTGTTGCTTTGTTCTTTGTACGTTTGTAGTCCAGCGACACAAACACGCACGCGAATGCAAGGAATTTGGAATTTGGATTATTTGGAATAGCTAATTATTTATTTTTTACATTATTATCATCTGGTTCTCAGTCCGCCTATCGACAATGGCCAGTGTTGGAAAGTGTGTTCGCGCCAGATCTGCCAGATAGTCTGGCAACGCCGTCGTTCTCAATTTAGAAAGACACTTTAATTAAATTCCCGACTAATTTTTGGTGAAGGTCCTGCCAGTAAAAAACAAAAACACAAATGTAAAACCCAAAGTTAGACAAACTCGACAATTGCTTTTTAGTCATGCTCTATGTTCCATTTCTGTTGCCTACAGGTGTAAGGAAACTCTCAGTAAAATGATTTAAACAATTAAAAAATTATGTCATATAAGTCATCAGTTTTATTGAAATATTATCAGCAAATTATTAGAAAATTAAATTATTATCAAAATAAGTATTCCGATAGATATCGCCTAGTCCCATTGCTTGATATTTTATATCGATTGTGTTATCGACCCGCTCAACTGTACAGTGTGCACGAAATGTAGCCTAAATAAATAATAAATTAATACTCAATTAAAATGGTTAAAACAAGGGCTGCGCCGCGTGTTTTGCCCGTAAGAGCAGTCAGTACAAAACGGTCTGCAAAATCCGCACCGAAAGATGAAGGTGGAACTATTTCGTCAGCCCCAAAGCCAACGAGTTGCATTCGGAAATGCGTAGTTAAAATAAAGCGCTTAAAAATTTTAGAATGTCCCATATCAGGGGAACTCTATCTTGATGACAGCTCCTTTGAGCCTGTTCGCAACTCCACGATGTACGCTCTCAAGAAGACGCCAACAAAACTAAAACGTCAACCGAAAGAAATATCACAACGCCCGCTAAAAATTAGCCCCACAAAACCAGTGCCAGAGGTCTCGACAACGAAAAATGCTCGCTTCTTTCACAGAGATCAACCGCCAACCAGATCCAGGTCCTCAGTGACCCGCAATGTTTACGAGTTTCTCTCGCAGTCCCAGATAGAAGATGACAATAACAGGAAGGATCCAGCAGCGGACATAATTCAGCGCCTGGTGGAGAATGGCAAGGCCTGCGTGATGATCCCCTCTAAAGGCGGAAAACTAAGAGCCAAAATAAAGAAAAGGCGGCCATTGGGCAAGCGGAAACAATGCTCTCTAGAAAATGTGGCTGGAGAAACGGCCAAGACTGAAGCGAAGAATCCCAGACAGTTGAAGAACGCTGCACGCGCCCTGTCTCCAATTTATGAGCCCGAGGATGATTTAAGTAATGATGCGGAGGAAATCTATACTGAGCCCATTCAAGTGCCTGCCCAGGTGCATGATCCGCCAGATCCTTTGGCCCAGAGTAATACTTCTAAGCAGGTCAGCGATGGTTACAGCCATTTGGCCCGTTCCGTGCTGTTAAATGAGCAGCAATCGACAAGCAGGCGTCGCAACTTACTGGACATGGCTCGGCAGTTGGTAAGCACGCCACTGAACCGTAAGGCTATCATGGTACACGAAGACAATTCAACGACCCATGCCATATCTCCGATTCGGTGTTATCCGCCAGATGCAACAGCGAGTCCGGGAGGAGGGGCTTCCCCTTGGCGCGTTTCCGACCAGTCAGCATTGCCAAATACATTTGTGTTTGGCTTTAATACCTCTAATCTGCCATCGTACTCAAGTGACCATACGCATCGAACGCGTCACGTCTATGTGCCGGATACACAAGGTCACGAAGACGCAGCGCCAGTAAACGAGGAGGAAAGCTACTGCAACACTTTGCACGACCCTAGACCCACTGTGGACGACTCCAATGAGGAGAATCGGCCGCCTCCAGCGTCAAGCAGAACAGTAGTATCTAATGAACAGGAGAACGTAGAGAATTCGGAGGATGCTGATAACTTTGTCCACTTGCCTAATCCTCGAAAGACTCTTCAGAAGCGCAGGCCCTTTCAAGACATCAACATTCTGGATGTGGTGGTGTTGCCGTCGTGGAAAAAGAATGTGCAAGCCACTCCCTCGAAAGGAAACAATTCACCCAAGGTGGCCAATGCTTCGCCAACACGACAACGCAGTCAGACGCGAGCAAACCTATTTGGATATGACGAGATTTTGCCATGTGATGAACCTACAAATCCTACTGAACCGCGTGCGTCGAGCTCTTCAAATCTATTTGGTTTTGAGGAATTTTTTACAGAGAACGACGTAGTGACAGCCCGCTCCTCAAGCTTGAGTCAAAACGAAACATTACATGATAAGCTCCACCGACTGGGAGACCTGCGACCCATGGACATTGAACTGCCACAGCCATCTTCCGATTCACTACGTCAGAATTGCTTTGGGGATGTGCCATTATGTCAGCGTGATATCAGACAAGCTATGTGCTCCACGATGATTGCGCGCAAAGAGCCACCGAGAAGAAAACCTGCACTGGCTGCAGAAGAAACAATCGGATTGTTTAGGGATGAAGCAGAACTGGAGACAACATTTGACAAAAAGGTAAATCTCTTTTTTTCTTTCATGAGCGCCTTGCTGATGTCGACACAACGCAGTTCCAAATGTCGTCATTAACCACTCAGCGCCAGATTAATGCATATTGAGACCCGTTAATAGTCTCAGTTGAGTCAACAGGGCCGCAAAGATCCAAGCCTATCTTTGTAAGGTAGTAAGCCGCTCGTACAGAATTAGCATTTAAATTATAAAATATAAAAAAAAAAGAAAAGCATGGCAGACATTCCTAATAGACGTCTTATAATAAACATGAGCGCTAGGAAGGTGTCGACACAACGCAGTTCTAAGTGTCGTCATTAACCAATCAGCGCCAGATTAATAACAACTGAAACTGAATAGTCCCAGTGGAGCCAACAGGGCCGCAAAGAAGCAAGCCTTTCTTTGTTCGGTAGTAAGCAGCTCAAACAAAAAAGATTCCATTTGCCTATACATATATGCCAAGCCCTGCTTATTAATTATATTAACACTTATTGTATTAAACAATATACAAAAAAAAATCGCTATTTGCAGAAACCAAGGCGAACGTATGTGAAGGAGCGACCCAAGCGTAAGCGAAATCAACGAGTGAAGGTATTGTATATCGAGACCGATTCGTCTGAGGACGAGGAGGGCTTGCAGGAAAACAGTATCGACTCTCCGGAGAAGAAACAGCAATTGAAACGACCACGCAAGGATGTCGCGCATGAGGCTAAATTGCAGGATTTTATAACCAGTTTCAACAAGGAGTGCGAAGAAGTTGAGAAATATTCTTTGATAATTGAATAATTGCATCATCTGTAACTATTAAACTAAGAGAAAAACTGTAATAAGCATGTCCGATGTACCTTTTGCATTAGGATATACATTTAAGATAATATTGGGTTTCCAGGAAATGGCGAATGTAGTGACCATTAGTCTAAACTGTATTACGGTTCTAAATATTAGTAATAAAAAGTAGTGTCAGCCAGAGCACTTTATATAAATAGAATAAAGCAGTTTGATCTGGCAGAATATAGCAATTAAGCTAAATAAGTGAATTTAATTTAAGTTAACATTATTATATTAATGTAAAAAGTTTAAAAATTTGCTGAATATGTAAATATATGTGAATTACTATGACCAGAATTCTTTCGAAATGTAAACTTGTGTTCTTTTTGTTTTAAAAAATATTATAGCCTCTTTACTTCTTAATGGAAGGTATTATAATGGTAGTCAGAGATTTGCAAGGCAGTGACGGAGTTCCAACCGTATGAAGTATAAATGTATATAATGTTCTTGGGGAGTATTAACAGCCAAGTCCATCTGTGCGGTTCTACCGATAAAATAAAAGAAAAAAGAAGTCTGGCACTTGGGGTAAAGCTATTGCATTGCATTTTGTATCAACTTATGCAATTATAATTATTTATTTTTTCATGCAGTATTTCTCAAAATCAAATTGTTATAGGCGGAACATCTTCATCATTTTAAAAAATAAACTAACTCCATCAGGACATAATGTAGCAACATCACCTTTTACGAAAAATCTCGATTCAACAAGTTGAAACTCATGCTCATCCAGTACTCCCCGTCAGAGTGGGGAGCGTCAGGTTTTTTCGTAACGGAATTTCTGGATTCGGTCTCGCGCTCAAGGCCCGCGATAGATGCTATGCAATCGCTTAAAATGTTAATTTTGTCGTTTTTCATCAAATTTGCATTTACTCTGAGAAATAATATTTTTTTGTTATTTAAGTGTTTCGGTTTTAAATGGATATGTGATCCATTAGAACTGTTAGGAAATTAAAAGTATAAATGTATAATTTAATACATGCCCTTTTTTGAATATAGTTTAAGAATATGGACTCTTAGATGTCTTCTTTTCTCCATCTGCTTACCAATGACGATAGCATTGTCTATTTCGATTTGCCATTAAATAAAGTTAATTTTTTCTTTAATATTTTTATTTTACCCACACCTAAAAGCCCTCAAAATAAATTTAATGCTTAGTTTTCACTAATTATTAGCAATTCAAAATTGCAAAATGCTAGGAAAATGTACAAGTGTACAAGATCCAGCTTACTGAAGTTAGCTGTCTAAAGCAAACGCAACGAGCTTACCTTTATTTCTCCATAATAAAAACAAAAAAAAGTATACTCAGTTTTGTATTATACATTATTTCCATACGGACTTATAGTTTACTGTTTATTTCAAGTTTCTATTGAATTGATATCGATAAATATACATGTGCATAAGTCATACTTCAAAAAACATAGGCTTCCTAATACCTAATTGGCCGTTTTCTTGGTGCTGCTGTCTGGAAACTTCATGTTTTTATTAAACGGTCGGTCCTGCAAGACCAGACCAGACCAGATGTTATCAGTTATGACCGACGCCAATCGCTTCGAATAATGTGACGTAAATTTTCGAAATTTGCTGAAGAAAATATATTAATTTAACACAAATTATAATTCAGAAATAGGAATGGTGAGATTAAATATGACAAGTCAGAAAATATAAAGAAAACGAATTCAAAACTTCTACACATGGGAAAAGTGTTCTACATTTGCTTAAACAAATCCAAAATTTTTGGATTTAATGGCCATCAGCATTTTACTGCGTAAAATTGATTTGCTGGAGTACAGGGGGATATACAGCCGAGATATACACGTATTTGCAGTCGGTAAATGAGAATCATCGGCAGGTCTGATGGTCACCGATGGCAAGGGTTGGAATCCTTCTTCCGATGCCGGCAGAGCAGGCGAGCCAGTCCAAAAGTACACCTAAAGGGAAGAAAGACTTTAACAAAGTCGCTCCAATTATTTAAATTTGTTTGCTTTTACCAAGTCTTGACGCTCCAAAATATTCATTTTTTCAACAATACTCCAAAACCATTTCTTAAACTTTAACAGTTTGTCCGGACCCTCGCTAGATTCATCGTTAAAGGTGGTGTACGAAATCAATGTTGAAACATTTATATCACCGACACCGTTCAGCAGCAGCCGTAAATCTTCAGCCGTTAAGCTGTTCATACTGGTATCGGGCAGAACGTCAAAGACTCCTTCTTTTAGTGCCTACAATGAAAAAAAACATATATTCAAATATTGCCCTTTAAATTAAATCAAGAATATAAAACTTGATATATCGAAATTTAAAATATCCGAAAACAGCATTTAACGTAAAAATATAAATATTTTCAAAAGAAAAAATTAGTTGACTTTTTAAGGAAAACGAAAACAAATTCGTAATGTAAAATATAGATTATCTTATTATCAAAATGTTCTTCTATCCCTAAAACATACCTCAAGTGCCTTTTCCTGTGACTTGATCAATCTATATTCCGTATAGCGTCTAATGTACTCAAATATGTTGTTCGCAGTAACTGCAACATCGCGACCTCCCGGGATTAGCTCCCTATTTCCACAGCCCTCCTCCTTCATCAAATCAATCCTAGATGATATAAAATCATTATTATTCGGCATCCATGTAACATATTTAACAAGCGGGGTACTTACACAAAACACAACTCCATTCGACTAATAGATTCTTCACCGTCCTTTGCTAGAGCTGTTTGAATAATTTGCCTAAAAGATTCGTATAATGTTGGATCGAAAAATGCCAGGTCATGGAACTTAATTTTACGTCCAAGGATATATTTTAATACATGTCTCTGTAGGAACAGCGGAAGCAATTCATTTTGCAACAGACAAAGTCCAATGAGTCTACGTCAGAGAGGAAGGAAAAAAAATCATAAATTCATGAATAATCGTAATGTATAAAAGCCACTTTACCTTCCGATATTTCTAAATGCATTTATGCGCTCGAACGATGCAAAGCCTTGTCGTGGGGTATAGAAGCCCCGCTTGCCCGGAGAATAGAATAGTGGCTCATTATCGTCATCGGCGGGCTCAACCAACACAACAGAAGGCGATTTTTTTGGCTGACTACTTTGTGTACTGGCGTCAGCTTTTTGCTTGAAGGTTATAATTTCGATCGCCTCATTTACTTTTTGACGCAGAGTCTCATCTGACGAGACCACAGACAGAAGCTGTGGCGTTGGTATCTCTAGTAGCATTCCAGTTATTTTCGGCGCATGCGTTTGGTTTATCGAATGGATCTGTTGAACAAGTTTTATGTTATTAACTGAATTTTATTCAGAGCACCAACACCTACCTTGGGATACAAGCGTTCTCCAAGTTGTTGCAGATGGACCGACAAATGATCGTTCATCCCTTCCGCTATAGCATTATCTAGGCAACGAAAAAATCATAAATGTCTTAACAATTGAACGGTAACACTCGCAAAAGAGCTTAAAAAAAATTCAGCTGGACGCATTTTTCTAAAGAGACACCGATTTTTATCAGACTGTGCAAAGCTTATCTTTTTACGAGCTCGTTTTTCATTTTACTTGTCATTCATCTTACCTGAATTATTTATTGGCGTATATGGCCTTGCGTCCAAATTTAGGACCTTCCTTTCACGAGCCGATCTCCATAATATTTTGTTGCTGGTGCCACGTCTTTGTGGAGTCAACTGATCACGACTAGATCCCGAAACTGTTCTACTACGCAAGATGCTCGAGAAGGGCACTCCATACTTGGTGTGGCTGTTGCCAACCTGCACTGACTCCAGGTTGGGGAGTTTAGCATTAGCCAGCAGAGCCTCAGCTATCGATGTGTAGAAACTGCGGGCCACGCCAGATCCTTCACCTGGCTCGTCTTTGAACGTCACCTTAACTCTGTTAAACGTAATGGGCGGCTGAGAGCGTCGGTTTTGGCTACCAAATTGAGTATTCAATTCCTTGAACGTTTGAACTATCAAGCTCTCGCGGTTTCTCTCTAGTTTGCATAGCACCAAGTCACGCTGTTGGCCGTTGCGCAGCTTTTCCATGTGGCGGCGGAAACGCATTTCCTTGACGGGAAAGCCGCGCAATTCCGGCAAAACAGATCCGTGCTCCATGCCCACATCGTCCATGAAGACGCGTCCAAATAAATCTAATGTTAATTTCCAACGACTTAACAAAAAGTTCCACGAAGGCAATTCCGAAAAGCTACTTTGGTAAAACAGAGAGCCGCGACCTGGAAAACATAGCGCATGATGAGACGGCGCTGACTTCTGATGATGTGTATCACATTTGGCTCGATCAGCAGATAAATTCGCAGCGGATGGCGACGTATTCATTTCCGAGTCGACAGATTTCAGACACGACCCGCCTGCCAGAACTATAACACTACGAGCTGCAGCATTCGCTGAAGTCATTGAGGAGCAGGAGGTGGTCTTATTTGGAGCAATGATAACTTCAGGCCGAGAGGCCATCAGGGCTTCTGTCGATTTGCTTGTACTTGGAACATCATCGGTTTCCATTAAAACAACTTTGTCGAACTTGCCGTGATTACCTGAAATACAAAATATATTATTTAATAAGATATTTTTTTGCTTTATAGCGACTACTAACCATCAGCTTCTTTGTGGGACTTGAAATCATCTGGACCCTGTTTCTTCTTTAATTGTACGTATATATTAGAGTCCGCAGAAGAGCTCTCAGCCTTATATGTTACATTTCCATCACTCGTCGTCTTGCTAGAGTCCATATTGATTGTTACTTCCATGGGTTGCTGTTGGTTTTTAGCCAGAACTGTTTCATAAACATGCTCGTCATTCCTTTTTAAGGAATTTGAAAATCCCAGCCTTGTGGGCGGGTAATCAATTGTACTGTCGCTACTGCTTGCGTTGGTATTGCTGCCGCTGTTAGCACACGTGGTTACCAGCAGCGGCAGGTTAGCAAATAGCTCCTGACGCTTTGAGTTTGGCTGCAGCAAGTGAGGCTTGTCGGCCAGTGGCATAGCCATATCCAGAGGAAGGTCGAACCCTTCCGGAGCCGAGCAACCCAAGCTCAATGTAGATTCCGATCGTGCAAAGAAAGTGTGTCGGCGAGTGCCCACGCTGCCGGAATGCTGGTTGCTATTATTCGACGGCTGTGCCTCAGCACTGTAGTCTTCCAGATTGGTTAGCTCTTCATCTGTATCATAGCTCTCTACCATTGGCGATGATAAATTATTAACGCGGCCCGATATGGTCTCTTGCTTGTCATAGAAGCCCGTGTCGTTGCGCATATAGTAAACGAAGGCGTCAAGTACGTATGCAATATGGCGCAGGGCAGTTATATCCAGTACTGGCAGGGCGTCCCTGTGCTCAGACGTATGGGCACGCATCAGTGATAGGCAGTAAGTAAAAAAGTCGCGGCGTGAATTTGATCCTACGTCAGATATACATGCGATGTAAATAAAAACTCAGATCTCAGCACGCTCTATACTTACCAATCATGTTTACACCAACGGACGTTGAAGTGGAAGGAGCCGGAGCCTGACTACTCGAAGCCTGAGCACTGAGGTTAAGCGGATGTAGCGGATGGTTTGGATCGGTGTAGTTAGTCAAGTAAGCTCCAAACTTTAGTTGAGCCTCAGTTCCGTCCATTACCGTAAACATCCAGTCCCAGGTGGCCTTCAAACGCTTTTCAACGAATGTCTTTTAAAAGATACAAATTGCAACATTAGTAACATTTGGTACATCTTAGAGGACGAAAGCTATATCGCTTGATCTATATCACTAACATGTTTTAAATATAATCGGTAAAAATAGCCATTTAATTTTTCCCCATTATATCAAACTTTTCCTTTTGATACACATCCCTAACAGTAGTGAACAACAGATATGTATGCATATCCCTTATTCAACCATGTCATCGGAGCTTGTACAGCTTACCTGAACTGCGATCGCCTCATCGGTTTGTATCTTGAGTGAAGTTTCTATGTCGTTGACAATGTTGTAAGATAAAATACTTAAAAGCTCCGAGATCTGTCTTATAGTGATCCCAAATGCCCTCGCCAAATTGCTAGCTGTTGTAGCCATTGTGTGGGGCTCGATAGATGGAGTAGTCACCGCAGTGCTGGCCGGCACAGTGGATCGTCGCAGCGCCATTGGATCAATGAACACCATATTGGATCCAGTGGGCACCCGTACAGATGAGCGAGCAGTGTCTCGGTTCCTTATTGCCCATTGCATCGTTTGCGGCGCTAGGTCACTGCGCGCATTTGTGTTTGTAGTACGGCGTTCGAGTTGCTGGTCATTGAAATTAAATTCGTCGGAGTGATCGTCGGATTCGCCATCCTCTGAGCCATCTTCCTCTTGAGCTGATGAGTCTCCCGATTCATCCTCAAGAAACAGTACACCAATATCTTGAAAATAATAATTAAATGAGTTATACTTGAGTCTGTCAACTTGCTTCACTTATTTGACGGCTGGCTTGTGAGTGCTATCCGAATAGAGAAAATAACTTACCAGTTTCCGAGCCAACTGTAGCTCCCGTTTGAACGCTTCTCTGCGCCTCCTGATTGCTTTGATTGTCGTCAGAATCCGACTCGGTTTCAGCATCATTAAAAGTAAAATCATTGTCGCTCTCATCGTCTTGCATGCCGTCCTCATTTCGTTGGTTTTCTATCAATTCATCGTCCTGGCTGTGGGAGTTACTCTCCCGATTTATAACTTCTTCCGATTCGGAGGCGTCACGTATAGCTTAAAATTGAAATATGGGGTTTATTTGAAACATTTTAGCCAATCCCCTGTTTTCTAAGCAGTGAACTTACTTTCCATTGCAACTACATCGTAGTTTTGTTGTATATTAAAACTGGCACTATGATCGTTGCCGGCATCGTGGCCCAGTATCTGCTCAGACGTAGTCTCCACGTTGGAGGGTGCCAAAGGATCCACGCTGAACAAGTCGTCAGAATTCTGGAGAAATTAGTAATTGTATAAATTTACAACTCATTACCAGTCATAGAAATAAAGGATTGTATTTACACGTACATCCAGGTTCGACGATGACATCGTAAACGGAGCTGTGGGGCGCACAACGCCCAGGCGAACTGGAGCAATTAGGGCTTCGGAGACCTCTACCAGTTCCTCGATCGAAATCTTGTGCAGCGTCTGAAATACCTTCACGCAACTTTGAACGTATTTGTTGCACGAAGTGTGTGTCTTGCGCTTCTCTGGATTCGGCTGCTTCTCGAGATTAAAGATGACAAAAACGCGGGCTACTGAGCGCACAAAGCGACGGGCCACTTCTTCTGCTTCTTTGCAGCGATTCGCCACGCTAGCGTTCTGCAGCTCCCGGACAAGAGTGAGCAGCAATGTGTCCAGATGGTCGCCGGTGCACTTAACAATGAGGCTGTGTGTGAATTTATCGAGAAGTGTCGATCCGTGCTGGGTCTGGATAAACATGTTGAAGCCCTCAGAGTTGGAACTCTCCGATGAAGCATTGCCTCCTGAATTCTGGACATTAACCTCGGCCTTCTCCGCTCCGCTCATGATCATTGACCGCACCGCATTCCAGTCAATCAGCAGACGTTCCAGGGCTTTCCTGGCGAACTTTGGCGGCTCTAGATCGTGATCTGGCATGTCACTCTCCATGTCCACCGAAGAAGCCTTCCGATTGGATATAACCGAATTGCTGCCATTCGCTCCGCCGGCTGCGTTGCCAACATTTCGCACACGAACGTTAAATCGATACTGACGCTGCTCCACGATTTGTCGGCCCACGGTTTGGATGAGGAAGAGCAGAATTGACTCGCCCTTGGAGTTGAATTTCGTGACCAAATCCGTGCAGGAAACTAGTTTGCAGAGCAGAGCGAATCGCTTGGTTAGATTGCCAGCGATGAGAGCCTTGCACTTGCACTTCTCCCAGCAATCACAGTAGGCAGTAGGAGCCGTCCGCTTCAGCTTGCAGTCGTGACCCTTGTGGCAGACCCTGGCGCATTCCGTACAGCAGCACAGGGATCCCGTGAGTCCACATGTCTTGCACTCAAAGATGTTCTGGTTGATATGATCGGCACCCGTCCAAGTAAACGAGCAAGTATCGTTGTAGCAGATAACATGCAGGGGTGACTGGTCCGCTGGTGAACCGCTGGGAAAGATCATGGCCTCCTTGAGCTGCGGATCCTGCTCAGAAAGCATGAGAATGGTGTTTAGCAGTATAATTCCCGCCTCATAGGCACGACACGAAACGGAGAGCATGAAAGGGGTCTGCCCTTGAGCATCCTTGGTGCTAAGCATTTGGCAGAGATACGGGCGTAATGCAGGACTAACGCACATCTGCTGCAGAATTAGTAGCGCGTGCTCCCGACGTTGAGCCAAGTCGAAGGTGTAGTTGGGCGATCCCAATTTAATGTTGGAGATCATGGAACTCTGAGAGGAGGACGGAATTATCTTCGAGATGTCGTCTTCGATACTATCTGTTATGTTCTGCGAAGAACTGGCGCTCAGATTGCTAGCCGCTGGTGCCTCATGTGGCCAGGGTATGTAGGCGTGGTCTTCGTTGGCGCTGGCCATGGGCTGGTTACTACCAGACTGTTCTGCCTGATCGGTGTTAATTAACCGGTGCATCATATCGCGCAGATTAATCCGACTATCTCGGCTTGCCGATGGGGCGGATGATCCAGCGGCAGATGAGCTCATTGTGGCGAAACTCGAGCTCTCGTTGGTAGAGCCTGCGTTTGCACCGAAAGCGTTGCTGCTAACATACGCGCTTGTCGACACTGTTGGAATGGAGCGCGAAACGGAGAGTCCGACGGCGAGTGACTTCTTGTCGGCAGTGCCTCCGCTGGGTGAATCTGGTGGCGAGTCCTTGTTTGAAGATGGCGCACACATAATAACGCAGGCATGAAATATGTTGCGGGCACCATCACAACGCTCCTCCACGACCAAGGCTGTGTCCGCTTGATCCTCTCTTTCCAGGCGGCTTAGCGCTGCGAAGCTATTCTTCACATCGCAGCGCAGTATGTGAGGCATGAGCTTCTGAGTATCAAACAGCAGGGCTGTCATGCACACCTTTGATTTCAGGTTCACGCCCGAGAGCATCGCCGGCAACGAGATGGTGGCCATGGTGATAGACTTCACCGGTGGCAAATCGAACCACTGGGGATCCTTAATCGAGCCGAGGCAGTCCTTGGCCAGGGGATACAGCGCCCCATTGCCATCGCGGAGCACTATAGTGCTGCTGTTTCCACTGCAGTCATTGTTGCATGTCATTAGAATGTTGCCGGGCGAGGAGCCAATGAATGAGGCGCAGTCCGTAGGGAACAGGCAGTTCTGCTCCTGTTTGCTATTGTACAGGTTATACAGGCTGTAGTGGATCTTGCCGAGCACCTTCTTGACCACGTGTATGCCGCGGGAGTCGACGGCCAGGGCAAGGAGCTGAACACTAGCCGCATCGGCTCCAACGTTTATTTTCTTCGGCTGCTTTTGGAGCCAGTCGGGACCACGGGTTGACATTGCTGTGCGAAAGACCTGGACGTCTTCACGGCGAAGCAGGCGGCACTGTTGCCAATCGTCCTCCTTGCCCTCTTCCTTGGATGTTGAGGCGGCGTTTGAGGAAGAGGAGGAGCCGGTGGCAGAGGCTGCAGCCGCAGCAGCAGCCGCAGCTGCAGCTGCATTCATAGCTGGGAACCGTACGGCCACAAAGTCGCCGTCGACCTTGAGCACCTTGCCCACTGGACCTATTTTGTCTTCAACAAACACCACATCCTTAAGCTGCCACAGCTCTTCGTCCTTCCTGTTCTCCTGTGGGGCGTTGGAGTCCTCTTTCGTGGTTACTCGTTTAGTACGCTTGTGCGATGTGACGCTGCCAGTGTCGCTGCAGGTGCTGGAAGCCGGTGACGGGGGTGGGGGCATGTCGATGCGATCTGTAGATTCCTTGCTGTTTGAGAATGACTGTCCGTTCTTGCTGCTGCTTGCAGTAGTGGGCAATGTTGTCGTCTTAGGCAAATCCTTATCCGGCGTGATTCCATGATTTACATTACAGCCTGATGCAGCCTGTGACTTTTCAACGCTCGAATTTATATTTATGATCTTCATGCGACACACATCTGTGAAGTTCCAAACTGAATTCAAAAGCTGCCCGACCTTTGGGACTCCATTGGAACAAGTAAATCCGATCGATCCAGATTGATAGATGGGACATTTCTTCATTATCACTTGGGCGCCTACATTAATGTCAGTTGCGACTGCCTTAAATGGCTTCTTGGTCTTTGTGCGGAACTTGTCCCACAAATAACGGCGCTGATCAAAAGGCAGAACGCCCCACCAGTATATATTGTTGCTGTCAGTGCGAACAACTGTGTACAAGGAGCAGACGTAAATTTTGGTGATAGGATCCGAAATAAACTCATTGAATGTGCAGGACGTGTGCTCCAGCTTGGCCCCAAGGTATCCCAGCTGTTCGTCCATCCACGTAGCTACACGATTCGTTTCGGTGACCACAGAGCATCTGATGAAGTTGGCCGAAATGAGTTCAACTCGTTCGGCGATGTTCAGGGCAGCAGTTTTCGGATGATACACATTTTCCCCCTGCAAAATAATATTTGTAATTTTTAAATTAAAATTAATTAAATACTAATGATTACGTGAAGCTATATTCTCCAACTATTAGTAGAGATTTTTAAGCAAACGCTTTAATCTCTTACCTCAGACTTGTACGGCTCTGGATCTGACCAACGCCATTGGTACAGATCTCCGCTTTCTGACAATGCAATAAACTCGGAATATAGAGCGCCGATGGTTTTAAAGCGAACCGAACTCTTCTCGGGCCATGGCTGCAGCTCTTCTGATATCCAAATAGGAGACAGCATTGGAGAAGGCTCTTTTTTCTTGGAATCTAAAAGCAGGGTGGTAATTACCAGTTAATAATTTTGTTAATGCTGAATGAAAGCAGTGTGATCAAATTACCAGCATCTTTCTCCCAAGTGTAATCGTCTTTATTAATCCAACGCCGCGGTCCGTAGTACTGACGATCCCGCCAACGGCTAAAGGCTTCCCGGTCGGCATTAACCGATATTTGAGCCGACAAACCAGTACTTCCACTTAGAGCAGCGCCCGATGTTGTTGAGCGGCTCGATTGATTACTGTCAGCGGCATTTGCGGTCGTATTACTGCGCTCACTGCGAATACGGTCGAACAGCAAACTGGAATTAGAAATTTTTAAATTTATTTTTAAGATTGTTATCCCTTGAGACTTTAAGCTAAAAATTATTGTTTAAAATATACTTAGTCATCCAATAATAAACTTTTTAATGATTATTATGCACTTACTTGCGAATGCTCGAATAGTTGGTAAATATCTCCTCCGAAAAAAGTCCGTCTGACGGATCTATGATGACACTGTTGTTATCACCGCTAAAGCCGTTATCCAATAGTGAGATAAGGTCTTCGGGCACGTAATTGTCTGCACCTTCTTCGGTATCTTCGGCTTCCTCGTCGTCGCGAGAAAGCAAATTATTCACAGCTAGGTTTACATCTAAATTGGTGCGCTGTAAAAAGAACACATTATTGCAGGCCCATAGGCTCAAGCTCAACTAAACTGGTTCTGGGACAACATACCTGCAATTCTCGAATAATGAGATTTCTACTCTTGCCCTGTAAAACCACTTCCGCTTGGGATATAAGTTCTTCCGGCACATACGTGGCCGGTACTGTGACCAAGGGTCGGGTCGAAGAGCTGCCCCCGATAATAACACCCGTGCTTCGCGATCCGGAACCCTGTCCGGTGGAGCTGGAGCGACCTGTTGCACGCAGAAGGCGGGCTCTGGACCTTGCCATCGGTCGGGATGACGAGGGCGCCTTTGAGGCACTGGCCGTTCCGGCACCTCCGCTTGTGGAGCTAAAAAGAGAAACGTGTTAAGTTAAGCTGTCGCTGTTGCAAATATCTAGTCTAATGGCTTACCATTTTGCGTCTGATTTTGTTAAGTCAAGTTTCTCCGAATTGATGGAGAAGGATACGCGGAATGCTTTGCCATCCTCCAGCAAAACGCCAATGTGTGTGGGCCCAATGACAACTTCGCGTACTGGAATTTTTAGCTGCTCGAATATGCGATGAGTTCCATATCCAAATCTGTTAACTTTTTCAGAGACTTCCCGAATCCTATAAGATTACAAAAGATGGTTTGGCTTAGTCAAGGGTCTTAGCAAGGATCTTTAAAATTATATGCTCGGAGAAATATGGTGAAATACCATTCCTTCTTAAGGTTCAGCTTTTGCTTCGGCAATCTACATAAGCCTGCAATTCCATGATTTTGTATTAGCCAAACAAGCAAGAACATGCTTGTCGGTTGTGGCAAACGCCTTACATGTACCAGTACCATGTGCTAAGAAACCGAATTTCAGCCGATGTGCGAATACGATGGGTTTCAGCCGAAAACATTGGACATTGCGTTGTATGCCCTACCCACTGCATATCCCAACATTGTTTCCCTAAAGCATATGTACCTCAAGACTTTGCCTAGAATAGTTAAAAACGGACAAATTAATCAGCATGTATGCACATGCACACACGCACACTTACTCGGGTGAACACGCTCAAATGGCGCACACATGCACATCTATACGAATGCTTTGGAAAAAGTTGTGGCATAAAGGTGGGAATTGCACAAACGCAATCGCAAATGCAGTTGGTAAATGTTTACGGTATCGCTGGGATACAATTACGTAGGCTCATCCGCCAGTGTCTATGCTCGCATTCCGTGCTAATGACCATGTACATCTTCCTGCCTACTCATACATATACATGGCCCTCGTACGTACATATTTTCACATAAGAAATACATGCAGCCAGCCGTACACATTTACATACATACATGGAATCCGCAGTCCCATGTGCGTAAGACCGGAGCCCCAAGCGTCATATTTACCTTTCAATGAACTGATCATCCGATCCCGGAAGCGGTTGCAACACGAATTGCATGGAAACCATTTTAGTTTTTCAATTATTCATGCACAAAGTCCTGCACACTTTTCATGTCACAAAAAATATTTATCTCGTGGTTGGTGTGACCCTGCTAAACAAAACAACATCGATATTTTATTCTAAGGATGATATATTTATATCACCATTTGTTGTTTGCCAAAATATCGAAAAGCGATATTTTTTAAAAATATTTTTTGGTCAAGACGAACACATTAATTACTTGAAAGCCTGTGGATGCCCAAGAACAATTTATGATCCCTTAGGACCCCTTTTTTTTAGTGCTCTTTCGACCGAAAACATCGATGTCGATGGTCGTCGATGTTTCCAAAATATAAAATCGGAATAAAAAAAAACATCGGAAAAGACCACCCAAAAAAAAAATCGATGCATCGTATAATTTTGTAAAATTATTATAATTTTTTACAAAATCTTAATTCAGGACTTTATTTATGTGTAAAAAATGTAAATATATATATATACATTATTTTTGTAATATTTAAACTTTAAATTATAGCAATAATAAAGTTTTTATTATTTTGTTTGAGATTAAGAATGGGAACAAAAACAAAAAAAAATAAAACATTAATGTTTTCAAAACAGCCTTATTCTTTTTATTGTGTTTTTATTATTATTACTTTTGTAATTTTCAAATGTAAATCCAACACCTATTTAATAAGGTCCGATGTTTCGTCAAACATCCATGCATTGCTTAACATCGATATCAACAAAAACGTCGAATAATCTCGGAAAACATCGTTAAAGACAACATCGATGTTTTCAACATCACTAGAGGGCGCTGAATTAATGGGCAACTATGTAAAACTTTCTTCAGTATAAATAATTTCGTTATATTTTTAAATTAATCTCATTCAAATCCCTTACATTTGGTGTTTATGATTCTGATGCGAATGAAAGCAGGTGCACGGCAATGTTTTCCGCCAGATTTGGCGCTCGCCTTGATTGCTATCTTATTTCTGTCAGGTACATATTTTAACATTCAAAACCTGCTGTTCCACAATATGGCCACTGTAATGGAGAAGATAATATAATTTTCTGATTTGTACAACGAGTTTAATCGAAAACTCACCAGACAAAACTCTACGAAGGTTTTGTTTTAACTCCATCTGCCATGGCCATGACTGCGGAAACACGCATAGAAGTCGGCAATGGATTGCCCATCAGCTCCATGGTCCATGTTTAGTAGCCAGAACCCATACTTCCGTTCTTACAAGTGGTAGAAATGAGAATCTGGGATATAATCAGAATTTGGGTAATCGGGATTCTTAAAAACGGTATAAGGAAAATTAAAAATACCGGGATAGGGAAAATATAAGACAGAAAAACTGAATTAGGGATGTCCTTGTTCCGTTTAACTTTCCCCACTATGCCTTCGGCTACCGGGTATCTCACAGTAGGTCACAGGCTCTCTTATAAACTGTAATTCATTTATAAAACAAAAGATCATTACACAATTCAAACCACGTTTGGTTTAAACATTATGGAATTCATTTGTTCACTCATTTGGTACCGCCTAGCAACCAAGACTGAAGAAAAGCGTTTACGAAGTATAGACTAATTTGGCAGCTAGAAAATGAAAGCATTATGTGTAATTTGTTATGAATTAAACTTTCACCTTAATGCTTTAATTAAAATAAATAATGGTATTAAATATATAAAGATATAACGTAAGAAACTCATATGAAATTTACCAGTTTGAGTATCCGCCGAAGTAGCTGCTAAAAGAATATTATGAATAGTAGAATTTCTTAACATATTGGGAATGATATAAAAGTGTTTCAATAATAAACCGGAAGTTTTATTTATTATCAGTGTTGTTTTTTTTCTGTTTAAAATTGAATTTATTTGTGATTTGATTCAAGAAACTATACTTAGATATATGTATTTATGCATATGTACAAGTATAATTTCCGAGTCCGAACCTTTTGGCCTGAAAAAAGATACAGGAATTACGACAATGCATCTAAATAATTCTTAATATGTAGGTATTCATTTATCGATTAAGCTCATTGGCACTACTTTCGTACATTGAGGATGAGTACTCATCCATGTTTATGTGACTGTTGCCTTCGATTAGGCCCGATTCCATATTGGAATAATCTTTAGATGTCTTACTTAAACCATCACTGCCACCACAGAAAGGAAGACAACCCATTCGGATATCATTAGGATTATTCGAATCCAGAGCATTCTCAGCCCCCGGGGGGATGTTTGAGCAATGCTGAGGACAATTGTCGCAAGGATTCTTGTCAGTTGAAGTACCACCGTTGCCAGATTGGCATGAATTCGGAGAAGAGGAAGGCTCATATTTCCGTGGCCGCCCTCTTGATAAGTGCCGCCTTTTAACAAACTCATTATCGTCGACCATCCAAAACGAGCCAAAGTCGTCCTCATAACGCACAAAGCACTTGTGCAAGGATAGGTTCGTACGTATCGCGTTCTTCGATAGGATAGTTGGTGTTTTAGATAAAATGTGTTTGAGAAACCAAGAGCACCAACAAGAGTCATAAACAGGGAAAAGCATTATCGGAAAAGGAAGAAAAATTTTCATTTATAAAGGAATTTCATTGCGCTGTTACTCTTAAGGGATGATCATATTATTCCGCAACATTTTGATTACTTGATTTATAAGACATCGACCGTTTATATAAGCGGACTGACAACTACGCGGACACAAAACGCGGAACCCTAAACAACTGCTGTAAAAAATCCGTATAATTTCATATCGTATAACAATGTAACCACAGATTATATATCTTCTTAATAAACATGCATATAGGGGCTTATACCGTGTATTTACTAACTGAGCAAAGTTTGAGGAAGGAGGAGCAAAGTTATATTGAACTATTAAAGCCCACATACCCAATGTTCATAGCTACAAAATAGTTAGGGTCCGGCGAATTGGTAGCACCTGCTAAGTTGTTACCAATGCCAGCGGTGCGTTGCGGTCTTCTTTTGTAAAACTCAATTTCGTCAACTGTCCAAACAGCTCCTTTCACATTCTCAACACGCATAAAGCACTTATGAAGGGACAGATTATGCCGAACTGCATTCTAATGGTGTATATTATAGGTTAGATATTCCAATTAAAGAAATGTTTAAAAAAGTTTAAACTAAAGTGATTCATTAACGAGAACGTGCAACAGTAACAGGTAAATTAAGATCAGTTAAAACTGTTTGCTGTGTTAACTAGAGATCAGGAATGAATAATCGGACAGACCATCTTATTTCTTAAAGTTATACTATAAAAAACATGCTTGATTGAAATGTGCAAATATTACCTTCCACGTGGCTGCGTTTCGCCGAAAATAGCAAAATGTATTTTGGAACCAGTTGTAGATTTCGTTTAGGGTTAACTGCTTGTCGGGTGAATCTATGATGGACTATACATAAAATTAGATTAGAGACGCCGTAGTATATTTGATATTTTTTAATCAATGGATAATGCAAAGAGTATACTTTTTAAATTGAAATTACCTGTCTAATGAGCGATGCATATGTAAAGGGCGGTCGTACGTCAGCATTTTTGTAAAATTCTCTATTCCGTTGTATTTCTATAACATGAATTTTATTTTTGTGTATCTGTCAAAAGAAAAGCTACACAAAATTTTGATTACATACCCTGTTGCACATCAAGACCTGCTCTTTCAAGCATGTAGGGCAGTCCTAAAGATATGAAAACATACATAAGGTACATTTATGCTACGAATAACGTTAAGTACTTACCGCCATTTATGGAAAACGAATTTTTGTCATGGTTTCTCTTCTTGATGGAACATAGGTTTGTTGTATTAACCATTGGGAGATTTAGGGGGCCAGGCGAACTAGTTTGGCGCATCGGTCGACCTATGCTATTTATTGTGATCGGACTTCTGCAAAACTTTCCCTCCCTACCCGGTACATCCTTAAATACACATTAAAGTTAATAAGATGCCAAAAACATCGGGTAGCTGAGTACCTTTCTCTCCATTTTGGTGGGTGATAAAAGTTGCTTTGACAAATATAGGTGATGCATCATAGCCTGCAAGCGATCCCTTTCCTTTTGAAGATGGGACTCTAGTTGGGAAACCACTTGCATTTGAACACGAGCTTGGGCTGTAGACCGATCATCCAAGCCATGTTCAGAGTTCAGATGCCTAAGAAGAAATATATATAAAAGATCTTAATATATATCTTATATATCTTATTATCTTACTTAACAAACGACGCTATGTCTTCCAGGTCTATTTCGCAGCCGGGCCACCGGCATATTCCATGGGCAAATAAAGGATGATAATACTTGCGCATGGCAAACTCGTCGTGCATATAGCTGTAATCATTACTGCAGACTTCGTTATCCTTTGACCTTAAAAACCTCTCGGCATCCGAAAACATCAGCTTTTCCTGCTCCGAAATGAACTCGGGAACATTGTAAAAACTAAGATCGGGAACAGGGCCCATCATGTGCTGACCCTGCATATGCATGTGGGGATTGGCCTCCTGCTGGGGCGTAGATGTAGACTCGTCAAGGCTTGATGCTGGGGAGCTACACTTTACTACATGTGAAGCAAAGGCTATCGAGTTATTCAAGAAACTGGATGGCTGAAAGCAGTTATTTTTAACAGCATCTGTGCATATATCTGGGATGGAAAGTTGGTGTCGCGGTTTCACAGATATTTCCTTTTGAAGAATGGATCCCTTAAAGTCCGCTTCTTTAACGTCCTCGGAGTACTCGTCGTCATGTATCCGATGCATACTTTGGAAGCTAAAATGTAAAACCGTTATGGATGGATCTTCAGAAAATGTTGACCATTATTATTTAAGCCATTCATTCAATCCATATAAAGTGCCTTGTTACATATCATGTTTACCAGAATTAAAGTCTTTGAGAAATATAAATCTACAAAAATGATTGCTATGCAGATATCAGAGCTATCAGTAGTCACCAAATTTTAAGATCCCTAAAGCAGGTTGTAAACCATGCAACCATGAAACTCAGTTTCTAGCTCTAGTTAATTGATTTTCGCAAAGGTCTAATTGTAATATTAGGACTATAAAGTGTCAGTTTCAAGGACGAAGTTTATCTTGGTTATATCCGAATTCTTCTTAATCATCTACGAGAGCCGATTAATAAGAAAGTAAGAATTGAAAATTTAACAAACTGGAGTCTTATGATACAAAATGATCTCTTTGATAGCATATTTTTTGATTCCTTGTGATGTTTTATTATTTTTATCATTTAATTTATTAAAAAAAAAAAAATTAAGCAAAGAAGAAACTTTTCTTTCTTGTTCCATCTTATCTGACTTTCTAAATTACCATCCGAATCCGAACCGAAGAGGGAATGTCCCAGAGGATACGGTGATCCTCCAAGCGATCCCCCAAATAAATATTGTAAAATACATATATTCTGAGTCAGCGCCCGCATTTGCAAGACAACAATTCCTTTCAAATTTGCTATTACTTACCAATATGCTATTTAAAATTTATAATTCATTACAAATACAAACCAAAGTGCTTTTTTATAAGCAGGACTCCATCTACGAGAATACTTGTTATTATGTAGAAATTTATTTACTGCCCGGAATTCCTGTAAAAATAAATTTAAAAGTCATAATGGAGAGCTCCTTATTAAACATAATTCGCTTCTCTTTTTAAAAAATATTTCTTTTTACATTCTGTTATTTGAAAACAGACGGACTATCCAAATTAATAAGCCCTGGCGAAATAACACAAGGACAAGAGAAGAGAAAAATGAAAGGTCAAAAACAAACGTAAGTCCACCTAAGATATTCATATGTTGGGATAAACCAATGGACTTTCGAACTACTAAAGGACCTGTAATCAGAACGACGCAATAGAGACCATTGATTGAGGGATTAATTAGGAAAAGAGTTAATAAAATATAAATAGATTAGTTGTCTATATGTACCTATAAAATTTTTAAATTGATAAATATTACAGATTAAATTTGTACAGTATGATTGTGTAAAGATGTGGTGCAACCTAGAAAAAAATGTTTATAAATATTACAAAGACTTAAGCAAAATATTATTTAAAGGTGAAAATAACAGCCTTTTTCCAAATCACTAAAAATGGTTGATATTAACACACTGGTAAATATAATTCCTGATTATGTTTTTGGCTTAACCTCCCCATTAAAAATATATATTTATATATCCAGACGGAGATATGTCTGGGAATACCTCTGTGTAATAAAGAGATGTTTCCTGGTCCTCATTGCAAGGTCAGTCCACAGTTCTTCTTATCCTTCTTAATAAATAACTTAACGTATTGTGTCTTACAAACCAACGTTCGTTAACAGACACACAAGGTTATAACTTCGTTTTACAGACGAAAGTATACACATAATTACTTACATATCTACATGTATAAGTTGTAACTAACTAAGCTTAACTTTATATTAGGGAATGCATCTTAACCCGTTACTTATAATCCTTAACTCTGTATTCTTATCTTAGATAACTTATAGTTTTATCCAATAAAACTTATTTAATTTTTCTTGTAAGACTCCCATCCTTTGACTAAATCGATACACATACAATTTTGCAGACACGGTGAATGCAAAGTTCTATGTGCGTTTACAATTAAATAACATTCACTTGTAGTTTCATACGACATATATTTAATAACAAATATTAATAGAAATGTACACTATAAATAAAGTTAAAAAAGCTATCTAATTTATATTAAAATTTTCTGTGCTTCCTCTGAAATGGTACGTCTGTCTGCTACTAGTGAAAATTTCTAAAAGGTAATGTGTGTACACATTTTTGAGCATGCGCTGGGGAACTCAGAGAAAAGCCTTCGTTGCACTGAACGATTTAATAAATTTAAAACCAAAATGGTACAATGAAATGTTCATTTTATTTTTTATAAAGCTAAAGAGTAATTTTAAATAAGTTTTGAAAAGAAAGATTACAAGTATTTTATAAACTTTAGCCCAACGTGTATTTAATATAAATGTGTTGTTTTAAGCTGCCCGCTGACAGTCTCATAGCAAATTGTTCACATTCCATTGTGTGGTGTCTCCATTTTATACTAATCCAAAAATCCAGGAATTCCATAAAAAAAAATTAAATTTAAAAATTATTTAAATTCAAAATATACCAATGCTTATGTTATCTTTTTATTGCTCATATTTTTGCTTGTGTAATTGATATACGTAAAGTGAAGTTTAATGAATATGTAGGTCCTTTTGAAATTCGAAATTCGGAATCATCACTCAGTATTCCTCGTCCTCGCCCAACTCGGTGGTGGAGTCAATGCCCACTTCCTCGTAGTCCTTCTCCAGGGCAGCCAGATCCTCGCGCGCCTCAGAGAACTCGCCCTCCTCCATGCCCTCGCCGACGTACCAGTGGACGAAGGCTCGCTTGGCGTACATAAGGTCGAACTTGTGATCCAGACGGGCCCAGGCCTCGGCAATGGCCGTGGTGTTGGACAACATGCACACGGCACGCTGCACCTTGGCCAGATCACCGCCAGGCACCACGGTGGGTGGCTGGTAGTTGATGCCGACCTTGAAGCCAGTGGGGCACCAGTCCACGAACTGGATGGAGCGCTTCGTCTTGATGGTGGCGATCGCAGCGTTGACATCCTTGGGCACCACATCGCCGCGGTAGAGCATGCAGCAGGCCATGTACTTTCCGCGACGGGGATCGCACTTCACCATCTGATTGGCGGGCTCGAAGCACGCGTTGGTGATCTCGGCGACGGTTAATTGCTCGTGGTAGGCCTTCTCGACGGAAATGACGGGCGCATATGTGGCCAGGGGGAAGTGAATGCGTGGGTAGGGCACCAAATTGGTCTGGAACTCGGTGAGATCCACATTCAGGGCGCCGTCGAAGCGCAACGAGGCCGTGATGGAGGAAACGATCTGACCAATTAGGCGATTGAGGTTCATGTAGGTGGGTCGCTCGATATCCAAGTTGCGCCGGCAGATGTCATAGATGGCCTCGTTGTCGACCATAAATGCACAGTCCGAGTGCTCCAGCGTGGTGTGGGTGGTTAAGATCGAGTTGTATGGCTCGACCACGGCGGTGGATACCTGAGGCAGGAAACAGGAAGTTACATTTAAAGGGGAGTCTTATTGTTTCGTTCTTTATATTAATCAAGCAAATTAAATCTAGCTTTCTTATGCATATACAAATGACTTACTTGTGGCGCTGGATAGATCGAAAACTCCAGCTTCGACTTCTTGCCGTAGTCGACGGACAGACGTTCCATCAGCAGCGAGGTGAAGCCAGAGCCAGTGCCCCCGCCAAAGGAATGGAACACCAGGAATCCCTGCAGACCAGTGCACTGATCCGCCAACTTGCGGATCCTGTCCAGCACCAAATCGACAATTTCCTTGCCGATGGTGTAGTGGCCACGGGCATAGTTGTTGGCCGCATCCTCCTTGCCAGTGATCAGCTGTTCGGGATGGAACAGCTGCCTGTAGGTGCCTGTGCGAACCTCATCGACGACAGTGGGCTCCAGATCGACGAACACGGCACGGGGCACGTGCTTACCAGCTCCGGTCTCGCTGAAGAAGGTGTTGAAGGAGTCATCGCCACCGCCCACGGTCTTATCGGAGGGCATATGACCATCAGGCTGGATTCCGTGCTCCAGGCAGTAGAGCTCCCAGCAGGCATTACCAATCTGGACGCCAGCTTGTCCAATGTGAACCGAAATGCATTCCCTCTGGAGTTTGATTTACATTTTTAATTTTAAAACATGTAATAAAAGGTTTGGTTATTCTTTTTAATTTTAAATATACATAGAATCAGCTTAGAAGCTTTATTGAGGACACCCGTAGAATAATTTTATAGAACTGTAGACCATCTGTTTTTTATTTATTTTAATTGTTGAATACGAAAGATATTTAATTTTCATTTTTACAAGAGACTTGCTATTTCGATTTTAAATTGATATTACTTTAAGGATGGCAGCATATTTTGATAACTTTCACTATTCTTCATATAGAGTCCTTTTTTGATAGCAACAATTGAAAAGGATGATACTGGCCCTTTAATCACATTATTTTTTCTTTCACTTTCCTTACCATTTTTAGAATAAAGGCTTTGGCTGATCCTTAACTTTAACACAGAAGATCCCACTTAAGAAAATCCTAGCACTTGTCTGTGATGCGACGGAGCTGGGAGTAAACTAACCCGAAGCTCGGCGATACGCGTTCTTTTATAGCCCTCACAGACGGCAGACGACGGCATATATGCCTTATATGCGGATGTCTAATGAACTGTGCCCGTGTTTATCGACATAAGTGGAACCAATATACCCACCCAGCCACACATGCTCAAGATGTCGCTGAGTTGATCGAGTTTTGCTTTTCTTTTTTCATTGTTTGTGGTGATAGAATTCTCCCTTTTCCCCTGCTACTTGCAGCTGTAATTTGACAGTAGAGTTTTAGGTTGATCATTAGCAGGAACCTTGTTTATACTTGGAACAAAAGTTCTTATTAAAACAAACCAATTCAATTATATATATTTGATCCGAATAGATAAGTGCACTTACCTTTCATATATTTAGAAGTAAAAGAATTGTCCATTCGACTAAAACCATTATTTATTTTCAATTTATTTTTATTTATAACTTAGATTTTATAATACTGCTCACAGTAGTTTTACACTAAGTTCCTAATATATATGGTATTTTGTTTTAAATATAAGTATTATGTAAGTTCGACCAGTATAAAATTAAGTATTTTGTGAATTAAATGCCGGCCAGCGTTGTAAAAAAACACCTGGAATTATGTCTCATCTTTCGGGACAATGGATTAGTTTTCATATTTGAGCAAGTTGTGTTAAGTCGAAGTTTCATCACGAACATGTACAAACCCAACTATGGGTATAATCATGAGTGCACGTGCCCTCAAACAAACTGCCTTGGCATCGATCGGGTGTTGCAATGGTTTCATCAAATTACATTTGACTTAACTTATGTTTGGGTGAATTTGTTTAAAACATACACAAAATTATTTAAGCTTCTTTTAGCTAAAGTATCCGAAAATATAAGTTTTCCCTTCTGTTGCCCAGCAATAAGGGAATGTAGTTAAAAAGAAGAATTCGGAAGTTTCAGTTGAAATCTTTGGATATACAAAAAAAAATATTGTTTGCAAAAACAAAGAAAACTGTTTTTACAGCATTGTAAGCTTGCTAATCTCCACTTTCTCATATAAAATTCAACTAAACTAGTGGCCTTTCATAATTTTCGCATACATTTCGAATCATCCTTCAGTCCGAACAAAAACGCACTTAAGCACAAAAAGCCAACATATACCTTAAGATTGTTTCTAAAATACACAAAATAACAACAAAATCATCTTTAATATCAAACCCAGTCTATAAATTCGTTTGATGTCAGTATATAGTTTAGGTATGTACTTTAAAAACTGCAGCAAGAGTAGATGAATTGGCCATACTAACTCCCGCTCCACTTGCTTGTTTAAAAACCTATTAGTTATTAATTCATTGAATATTGGTTTCGTACAACTTATAATTAACAACATTAAAAACTATTCATTTGGCCGAACATAATTGATCTTTCCAGAATATTGTTTCGATAATGATAATAATAAAGTGGTATAAAAAGTTTATTCTATTGAGTTGGAAATGCAGAATACTGAAAATATTTAAATCCTAATCACAGGGGCGTGTCGTAAACCCTGTGGAATTTCTATAGTCATACGGTGCTGTCGCGCTTTATCATTAATGGAGTTTGGACGGTTACCTCGTCGTCGGAAAGGTTCTGCTCGGCGGAGTGGATGCCATCGCTAGCGATTCCAATGCAGACTCGGCCGCACTGCGATTGGTTCATGTGGTGCAGGGCTATGGTTCTACCGCCGGCATGTGGCTGGGGCAAGACGTTCGATGTCGAGGTCATGGAGCTATTGGACGCCAGCGATGGCGAGGGAGCATGTCCATGTTGTAGGGTCTGCGATTGGTTGACTACTCCCCTTCCCTGCGGAAAGGACAATTGATGAAATGTGGAAGTCGGTCTCGAGCCGGCAATGGTGCAGTTATAGTTGGGCCACACATTCTGCGACGCCTGGCGAGGAAGTGTGCATTGCGATATAGAGTTCGAGTACACGTGCGGCGTTACATTCTGAAATGAGTCAAATCAAGTTAAATAATATTTTCCCAGGACTTTTGGATAAATTAATGGCCCATCTAAGTGCACTAGTAAATATACAAAAAAGTTAAAGTTTATATTTCTACTCACAATTGATATTTCTCCCACTGAACTCTGTGCCTGAGCATGCATTCCGCCACGCAGAGTGCAGTAACCAATTCCATGAGATGCCCTTAGGGAGATCTCAGCCGCAGTTAAGTGCTGTTGCTCATTTACGAATATTCCCCTGTTGGGGCTGCGGTTAGTCTCGATTGTGGAAATCTGCTGACGTTTCCTGACACTCTCCACCTGAAATTGTATTCAAATTTAAGTATGTACATACTTGGAAATTATATTTACAACCAAAATATTAAATAGCGATAATTAACTACTGTTTAGTAAACTCTCAAGCTATATTTAATCTTTAAGATGGCTATCATTTTACCTGATCATCCG
This sequence comes from Drosophila nikananu, assembly GCA_008042635.1. Classification (NCBI taxonomy): domain Eukaryota; kingdom Metazoa; phylum Arthropoda; class Insecta; order Diptera; family Drosophilidae; genus Drosophila; species Drosophila nikananu. The sequence continues at coordinate 68,517 of VNJV01007353.1, forward strand.
TTTCCACAGTTTCAGGTACCACATCTGGGTTTTTCTCGTCGCAATCGTCCACATCCTTGCTGCCAGAACTTTTGTCACTTGGCCCCGGCGACTCATCTCTAGATATATTTTCATTCGAGAGCTCCTTTTGCCGCCTTCTCGAGGTAGCTGAACATGGAATTCGCAGAGCTAGGATGATCGCCAGCACTGCGACCAGCACGGCTAGGGTTAGGCCAATCGTCAGTGATACCACAGGCGAAAACAGGAGCTCTGCGCGGAGGTTATTAGCTGAAAATTAAAGGAAATATATTGAAATTCGCTGGTAAAACAGCATTTTATATTTTAACTTACTTTGCTCCGATGTGAGTTGTTTCTCGGGCATTCGCAGCATGGCAGCGTTGACAATTGCTGGATCCGACCGACCTTTACCATTAAATGCGTAAATATTTAGTCTATATATGCTGCCCGGGCTTAGACCTGAAACCGTAAACCTTGGAGTTGTCGATGTGATGTTTGCTTTGATTTCCTGTTTGTAAAGAATGCATATTTATTTTGAGTATATTTTTATTATTAGAGAAAACTCACTTGGGTGTAGGAGTCTTGCAGTTCCAAGTTAAAACTTTGCGGCATACCGCCATTGAAACCATCGCTGCACGTCACGGTTAATGATGTCATGGATATATTGATTACTGTACAATTATGTACCTTTTCCGGCCGACCTTAAAACGGATAATAAATATGTCAGTATAACCGAACTTCCTTAAGAACTAAAGTCTTCAATTTAACGAAAGCCATACGAACCAGCAGCGATTATATGGAAGACACAGGGTATTCGCTGTTTGCCGATTTTGTTCGCGGCCAGACATAAGAGGGTTCCATAGTCCAGTTCGGTAACTGGAGTGTATGTCACAATGGAGGTTGTACCTGAAATATATGCAATTGTTTAGGCATTTTGAACTTGTTTAATAAACCTTGATTGATCCCGTTTCTTACCCGAACGAATAATATGATTTGTCGCCACATCTATGCTCTCCGCAGAATTATTAAATGTCCAGCTAAATTCAACCTCCCTAGGATTTGCATCAACCGTACACATTACTTTAGCATCTTCCTGTTTCGCTATGCCATATACTTTCTTTTGATTCTGGGCACAAGTTGGAGCATCTATAAAACGAGGAACACAAGGTTACCGTCGTAAAAATGATTATGACAAATAAAAAAAGGATGAAATAAAACGAAACTTACATTTCAATGAAAGAATATCATTGAAATTCAAACTCCAGTTTTAAATAAAAACTAATTCAATTCTACATTTTACTAAATAATTATAAAACAAAATATATATATAGGAAAGAATATAAATTTTTCGCTGGAGTAAAACTTACACAGAATATTTAATGCAAACGGAGCACTGATTCCTTCTCCTTCCGCATTAAACCCGACACAAGAATAATTTCCGGCTGTGGCACGCGTTACACCTTGTAATACTAAAGAGTGGTTACTTATTATGACGCCTTGTGAAATGTTGTGAGACAACGGTTGCTCCTGAAAATGGTCAGCAAAAATTAAATACAATAAAAGAAGAGGTAAAGTATTTCTGGGACTTACATTGTGACGCCATTCAATGCGAAATACATTTGGATGAGCCATTACGAGACAATCAAAGTACACATCAGTTCCCTCCCGCAAAGTGCTGGGATCTAGAGATGTTCCTAAGCGAACATATGCTTCGGGGACATCTGTTAACGAAGTAAATAAGTTAAATAATGTTTGTGCAATAAATTTAATTAAAAAGACGTACATTGAATGTCAAGCTTCCAGCCATCTTCCAGAGGCTCGGAGGGAACAGCATGATTGTAAGCCTTGCATGACAAATACTTCCCCGCATCTGATTTACTAAGACTTATTGAAAGAGTACTTGTGGTCTGGTTGCCATCGCTTGATGTCTGCAAGTTATATTATGTTTTAGATAAACCACACATTGAGTCCAAAAATACTCACTGTCTCCGTGGTCTTTTCAAGTCGAATGCCATTCTGCCACCAAGTAATTACGGCCGGCGGCCTGGAGCCAGCACTTTGACATAAAAGATCATATCTTCGTCCAGCAGACAGAGGCTGATGAGCTCCCAAGAGCCGGATATTTAAGGGAGCAACTGGAATTGGGACATTTTATTCGTTTATAATTCATGTACATAGTTTATAGTTGGATAACTTGGGAAATCGAAATGATTCAGTGCCTTAAATATATAACTTAGGATATCAGTACTTACAGTTCATGTCTATTTGAACTACGGCCTCCACGATTGGTGCTCGGGGATGGCTCAAAGCCCTGCATGTCAATCGCGAGTTCAGATCTTCCCTTCCCAGCGAAGGCAGAGTTATTTCGCACTCGATAATTTTTCCGCCTGCTAAATGAGCTAATTCGCATGGTATTTCGACACCATCGCGATACCAACTGATAGTGGGGGTTGGGTATCCTGAAGTTAAATAACGTTTGGTATAGAGTTTATAAACAACAATTTAGAAAATGGTCTTTGATTTTTGTAAATGAAAGTGAATTTATAATTAAATTGACGGCTTAAATTGCGTTATGAACTGTCTTTAATAAATACAAGCCTACAGCTTGAGTAAAAACAATTTTATTGATTGAATAATAAAAAGCTGATGTTTAATATAAGGTTAACGTTAACTTTAACTTCTTTGGGAGATGTAATTAGGTTATGAAAGCGTTTTTATAGATGTGATGTATGGAAAGCTAATCCTTTTCTTACCTCCAATGACTTGGCATTTTAAAGCCACGATGTCGCCTTCGCTATATGGTCCCACCACTGTAGACCGCTCCACATTAGAGCTGTCTCGTATTATAACTTGCTTTGGCGGAGCTAGTAGAGAAGATTAAAAAATAGCACAATAGCACAAAAAACGTAATTAAAATTTGATGATGATAATAATTAAAGCCAGCTACTTACATATGACGTTTAGCCTGACACGGCTATTTATGGTTTGGGCTTTCAGGAAGTCCACTCTGCATCTATACGTTCCGGAATCAGAGGCTTGAGTGTTTTGAATTGAAAGTTTTCCGGGCTCCTTGTCGAATATAAAATAAGCTCTATCTCCAAAGACAGATTCGTCAGACCATCTTTTCGGTGCCTTTGAAACTCCGGCTCGTATATCAATGCTACAAAAAAAGGATTTATTTGTCAAGATCTAGGTCAGAAATGTACACATATGACCGCACTTCAATAAATACGAAGAAGTTCTAAGTGCAATGAAAACCAATAAATTGAAGCCAATTTATAGATTTATGCTCCCTTTTGTTTCGAGTTCAATACTTGTTCAACTTTGGTTTCTCGCAGGAAATATTGCAAAGTTTAAAAGTTTCTCATTAATTTACCTGTATATGGGGGTACCTTTGTCATCTCGGTACCATAAAACCAGTACAGGTTCATCCCCGTCATAAGTGGTTACGTTGCATGGAAGATATATATTTTCACCAACTAGAGATTCAATTTGATGAATTGGTACTGTAAAAGATGGATTCATATTTAAATTATTACTTATTTAATATGGTTTCAACAGTATTTTGCTGTTAAGATATTACCACCATAAGAAAAAGATGATATGTTTATTTATTTACAAAATACCTACTCCATTTTAAAATATCCTTTTATATTTACACATGCATACCCCGGCCGACATTTTATATTTTCAAGTACCTAAACATTTACTCTTTGTTGGCGATAATTATTTACTTGATGATTTAAAGCTATTTATTAACCGCTTTAGCAAGATAACTAGGCCAAGTACCCTGGCTGTAACATATCCGGTACTAAATAAATCTTGGTGATTTAAAGGATTTGTTTGGCTTGTATCAATAAACCCCGAATAATTAATTGTATTTATAAATAATGAAACTTATTCTTCCTTGTATTTACGTTATAATATACACAAAGCAGGTTTATAACTTATTTGCCAGTGTTACCTTCGATACAATTCCAACAATGGTATTTTTATTTTACCAAATAAATCAATTTACGGTGTATTTTCTAGCTAAAAATTTAAAGTTTAAATAATGGCTTTAATTTTATATACATATATTGCGGTACTAAAAAATAAATATTGCTAGTAAATAGTAAAAAAAATGAATTTCTAAGTCAATCATGGAATTTATAAAATGGTTTTATTTATACTTTAAAATACTATGCAAAGTTTGACCTCATCATTGAAGCCAAACATAACTTTAATAAGTCTTTAAGAACAATTGCTTTATTAAAAAATATAAATTTGATACACCTTTGAAACCGAATTAAAATAATCAAACACGATGCGTTTCCCATATTAAAATTATTATATTTAGTATTTATATTAACACTCAATTACTTAAGTAATAGACTTACCATCCTTACTGCCAAGGCTGGACTCTATAAGTTGAAGTGCCAACATAAATAGTAGCATCAACTCCATGTTGAACACTTTTTCGAGTAGTAATTATTTGCCGTTTACATTTAATTTGTGGTTTTAATGATACTTTTACATTTTTAATTAAATAGTAACTTCATTTTATAAACTGAGTTTTCACGGCAGATGAGGGGACAGGACACTTACACTTGTGTGTGTGTGCCAGCACTCAATTATACATATACGTGGGATATAACATTGTATGTATAACAAATAGCTTTATGTATTTTGAAGTATTTGCCTTTATTCCAGGACGTGCATATTTTTTATTTTCGTAGAGCACCCTTCTTCTCCTTAAGCACTGATAACTATTAAATTTAATAATCCAGCTTCCATGAATGGTCACAGAGATTCGATTTTATTTAATGTACAGACATATGTATGTGCGTTTGTATTTTCGTCCTATGCAATTGTGTATGTTTGCCAAATTTCCAGGATACACTCTTCTCTACTATTGCTTATTTTTGCATGCGCACATTTACGGGTCTCTGCCGGAGGGTTTTTAGATATAGAAATACATTCTGCAACGCCGATTAATGCGGATTATTTGAACAAAAAGCGAGATGGAAAATCCTGTTCACTGGAAGAAAGTTATATTACTTTTCTAACCGCGATGCGAAACTAACACGTCGAAATTCCATCGCACTACACCTGCAAACCTGGGCTAAAAAGCTTGTCGTCGGCGGGCGCATGCGTTTCGGGGGAGCTTTTGATGTAAACATTGCAACTATGACCTTTGTACATGTGTATGTACGTGCATCCGTCTGTCCTGTTCAATTTATCCTTTTTTTCTCTTCATAAAATATGAGTAGTAATTTGTCGGCACCGAAACGTAGAGTTTAAATTGGACGCATTCAAGGATGCTCACTAATTATGGTGTTTATCCAATGTGGGAAAGATTTGGGCATATATTTTCACTTTTGTATCACTACAGCCGCCGCCGAGGGTATTTTATTTAATAACAAGCTTAGACACGGCACAGCAAAGACGTGCAAGTCCGACCTTATAATGTACCCGTACATATACAGTGAAAGCTCTCCGGGCGGACAGCTGCCGTTTATGCACCTCTTCTTTTGACTTCTCCTCTCGCACAGATGAACGTAACGTCTTATCCTTTTGCCGGACAAAGAAACTAAAACGGCCCGAGTAGGAGTCCGCCCAATGTATCTAGTTTCATTTCAATTGCGAGTACACATATCCGAGAGCTCTCGGGGCGGCAGGGTGGGTCAGAAATGAGAAATATTCGAAACTAATGGTAAATGGGGATCAATTTGTAGAAAATTTAACTTGGGTTACACTATAAGGGATCGAATGAAAGAAAAGAATAAGTTGTACAAATACGATATTGTATAAATTAAATTATATTTTAAATAATAACTGGAAAGATGGAAGCATCATCTTGATCTCTAAGATGAAAACATAACATATATATTTCATAATTTAAAAAAGAGGTCTTTCAGTCGTTTTAAGATATAGTCCGGTATCTAATTGAAATAAGCCTCTAAAATTTTTGCATTTCAGCCAGCCTCTGGGACAGGAAATTTAAGCCCCTTGTAAATCGATGCACCCCAGATGGTATTGTGGTCCCAGACCTTTTAATTTAAATGAAATTGAAATGAAATTAGGTTATTTTTGTGTAATCTATTTTATTTTCCTCGAGTGACATATAGATGTTGATAATAATGAATTCCATCGCAGAAATTGTGGGCCTTCCTTAACATTTTTTAAATAGACAGCCTCAGATAGTTTGTGAGCCAACAGGCCAACAAAAATAACTCATAATAATAGCAATGTAAATTAGCTTTACATGTTAACAACAAACAAATCTTAACTGTAACTATTTTTGCATTTACACAAATTCTCATTAAAAAATTTTGATGTGTGTGTACCTTAAGACGGTGTACAAAACACAACTTAATTAAATAAAATGTTGTAAAATAACAAATTGGTTTTGTAAAATATTGGAAAAATTCCATTTCTTAGGCTCTGGCAAAATAGCGAGATCTTCCTAGGAAATCGCTAAGTTGGCAACACTGCCTGTCGAAATAGACCCAGTCAAAAGTATTACTTTTACGGAACCAGTAATCGAACCAGTAGCCGTTTCAATTTATAATTCCAAGATGTAAAATGTAAAAAAGGTATACGCCATTAATGTTCTGACTATTTGCAACAGGGCGAATTTTAATAGAAATGTAAAATAATAATGAATTATATATATATTTGTATTTGTATTATTTTAGTTTTCCTGGTTTTGAATAAATTATATATTTAATCTTTCTCTTATTATTCTACTGGGGGATGAAAAAACATGAACCCTCGACGCCCGATTTGAATTTGGAATGGTTTTGGCCAGAACCAGTTATTTATCGATATTTATCGATGTCAAATCCCATCTCGAACAAACTTTTTAATTCTTTTATGAAAATCGGTGTGCAAATTAAGATTTAAATAAAACCCGACGAAATACGTGGGAATTATGGTTAATGACTCGGGTCTTTCGACTGTTGATGACTTGGAGAAAAAGCTGAACACGGCCAAGCAGTCTTTGGTAATCCTGAATGAGAATATTCGTCGCATATCTGGCCGCGTCCATACAAAGGATGCCCCCCATGCCTTGCAGAGGTACTGATCCCAATTGGAGATTGTTTATCAAATTAATTGAGTTTCTGCTGCCCTTCTTCCTTCTAGGACGGATAAGTTCAAATACAATCAGGATGGGAAGAAGAACAACAATGAAAGCAATGGTGGCGACAACAGGCAGTTCATGCGGAACGGTCCCGGGAATGGTCCCTTCAACAACAAGCGCCGTACTTACGACACCAAGTCGGCAACTCCCCGGTTTCCCATCGAGGAAAACGATGGTCGTCCACAGAGGATACACTCTAGAGTCATTCGGGAACTGCCATCCAAAAAGGAGGTGGTTGAGGCGCAGGGAACAGATTCTGAGTCGCGGGCACGAAATCGCCGTATGTTCGGATCGTTGCTGGGCACTTTGCAGAAGTTCTGTCAGGAGGAGTCACGTCTGAAGAGCAAGGAGGACAAGAAGGCCGAGATAGAGAAGAAAGTGGAGAAGCAGGAACTGCAGGAAAGGGCACAACTCAGAAAGGAGCGCGAATCGCTGTTTTTGAATAGGAAACAAAAGCAATTTGAGATCCGAAGATTAGAATATAAAATGGCCCGGCTGAAGGACTTTAAAAGCTGGGAAGCAACCATGACATATTCCAAAAATAATATAAGAACCATAACAAAACCCCATCTCTTCTATCGGCCAAAAGCGCACTCTGCGATAACGGAGAAATTGCTGAGTAAAAGCAAAAGTGATGCCGACATCTTCATAGAATGCCGGCGCGAAGAACTGGAGGCCGAGCTCAGAAACTTGGAAAACATGAGCTTTATGAAAATGGAAGGCGGTGATAGCAGCATGATGGACCACAGCTTCTATGATGAACCCGATGATGATGATGAGCTATTGGGAAGTGGGCCCAATCGATAAGTGTAAGTATGCTTAAGTCAACCTAAAAAAGTTTTAACATCGACTTGATGTGGTCGGAAGTGGAGTTGGGAGGTGCCTTTTATTAATTTTCCGACCCATCACATTTCAAATTTAGTTTGGTTTTCTAAAAGTTTCTCCAAATTTAGATAAGAAACACTTGGATTTTTAGTACACACTTTTCAATTAGTCGTATATTATTCGTATTTATAAGCGAATCTTTTTAGTTTGAATTACACTTTTAGAATCCTTCACAACAACAGCTTACAGGCTATTCTAGTTAACACTTTCATATGTTAATCTAATACTATCATTAATCTTGTTTAAATTAAAATCGCTTATGTTTTAATGTCCCATATTATGTTTTAATTACAGCTTCATAATATGGTAAATGAAGTTCGTGAAAATAAGAATGATGCTATTTTAGAAATAAAAGATTAAAACCTAATTGGAATTCTTAAAATAAACCGATCGAAAATGTTGTTTTTTACTGAGACAAAGCCGAAAGCGATTAAAAATTTGGCACACATTCATTTTTGTAAAATGCACGGTGTAATAAGTTGAAAGTCAATAAATGCATATGAAACTAAATCTTGAAAATGTTCGATGACACTGATAATTATAATCTTTGTACCGGTAAGTTGTAAATTCATAAGTTTTCTTAACCAAAAGACTGACAATATTAATAATTTAAATATTTGTTTAATTCGATTTACAGTTATTTTTATATTTCAGCATGACGAATTAAAAATTACCTTGCTATTTTCCAATCGTACGAAACTATACCAAAAAACAGAAACTAGGCTAATTTCTGAAAAGTTTCAGTGAGGTCTTAAAATAGGGACTAGTTTCAACTTGGACTTTATCGGGTCACATGTATCATGTCTCCTTTAGTTAGTAAAATTAAAAAGCTATTTTGGATGGTTCCCTTAAAACTAATTAATAAAGTTAAATTATTGTTGGATAATATAACCATTATTCGTCACAAAATTCACTTTTATCTTTCTTCGTTAAGATGTTTAATTAAAAAAAATTTTTCCTATTTTACTTATACATAAACAATTTCATCCACATAAAAGGAAAATAAAATTAATTAAAATTAAATTCAATATATTTGTTGAATGCACTTTTCAAAATGTTATGTATCGATAAAATATCAAAACATCGATATTTTTATAGTTCTACCGTAAGCTAAGCGGTTAAGTCGATAGTAGTGTTTAATTTATAGTTTTATGATGTGCGGTAAAAACAATAAACTTTAATTAGTAAACGCACGTGGGACAGGCGCTTAGCGGCAGCAACCCCGTAATTGGCCATAAAAAGTTAATTTGCACGGATTACATATTTAATCCGAGACGCGTGCAGTCGCCACAGGGTTTTTGCAAATTTTGCCTGCTGCTTATAAATAATTAAAAATGCGGGTTCTGCGCCGAGGAATAGTGCAGAAAATCGGCCTAGGATGCTTTGTGGTCGGGCTGATGGTTACCTTATACGTAATGAACGACGAGCTGGATGTGGATAAAAATGTTAAAATGTATGTATGTAGGTTTGGTATCGTAAGTAAAGTTGAATATTGATAAGCGTCGTTGTCTGTTGGCACATTCCTTATTGATAAAGAGACATTATTGAGCGGTCCATACGGTCGGTGGTGAATCAGGGGCAGTGCCGACATCCCCATCTGCCCCTGGATAATCCGGACATCATGAGGTTCTACAAGCCCGTGGAGCGAATAAACTGTGGCGAGGGACTGGATTGGGTGATGTGCGAGGTGAGTGAGAAGAGAGAGAGAGGAGGAAATAACCTGGCTTACATTCCGTGTTTTAACAGAAATCCATTTGTTTTGTGCGCCCGGAGATTGCGGCCAGCCACGAGGACGTGACCTGCTCCTACACGGATATTATTCGCAAGTCCGACTACAAGGTGCGCTTCGGGAGAACGCTGCGCTTAAAGGAGCCCTATGTCCTGCAGGCCAGTGACTTTGTTAAAGTGGCTTGCCGCTCCACTAGCGGCGAGAGGTGATATTTCAATTTAGATGGCTTTGTTAGCTATTAAAAGTGTGTAATCCCCGCTCTCAGTTGGTTTGGCATGGCTCACGGTATCCGTGATGCAGTGCCTCGACCCTCGTCCGCGAATTTTTCACCGAATTTGGCCGTTCTACCCCCCGAAGCTGTTGCCCAGGCTCAACAACAAATGCAACAGGAAGTACCCACAGCGTCCTTCTACAATGTGCTCATGTTCGGCTTTGACTCGCTCAGTCGGAATGCCTTCATCCGGAAGCTACCCCGGACGTACGAGTATCTCACTAAGCAGTTGGGTGCCACTGTCCTCAAGGGCTACAATATTGTGGGTGACGGTACGCCGCAAGCATTAGTTCCGCTGCTTACGGGTTACACCGAACTGGAACTGCCGGAGACGAGAAAGCGACTGTCAGGTGCGGGCAGTGTGGACTCATATCCCATGATTTGGCAGGATTTTGCCCGCCTTGGCTACATGACATCGTTCAACGAGGATCTGCCAAATGTTGGCACCTTCACCTATCGCATGAACGGCTTCGAGACCCAGCCCGTGGATCATTACCTGCGCACCTACTACATCCAGGCGGAACATATGGCCGCCGAGAGTCAACCCAACTGCATTGGTCACCAGCCGGACCATGTCACCATGCTGGAGTACACCAAAAATGTAGGTATTTGTAAGGATTTTTAATTTCCTTCATTAGTTAATTAATTTTATTTGTATTTGGCAGTTCATGCTGAAATACCGGGACTCCCCGCGTTTTGTCTTTAGCTTTCACGGCGGACTCTCACACGACTCCATTAATCTGATCGGTGCCGCGGATGACGATGTTCACGATTGGCTGGTGGCGCTTAGGGAACGATCACTGCTCGACGACACCATTCTGATCATGATGGCTGATCACGGTAATCGCTTTGCTGAGGTTCGCGCAACTTTGCAGGGAAAGCAGGAGGAGCGACTGCCTTTCTTCAGTTTCGCATTTCCCGAGTCGTTTAAGAAGCGATTTCCCCAGGAGTACAAGAACTTTCTCGGCAACCAGGAGCACCTATCCACACCATTTGATATACACGCCACTCTGCAGCACATTATAAGTAAGAAGGAAAATGTAGGACCTTTTAAAATCTTTCACGAATTCCTACTCAATAGAGTTGCAAACTGCCGTTGGAGACGATGATCAGTTGGGTGAAAGCAATGGAATTAAAGCGGAGCTCGATCCCGGCCAACCGAAGATTCACATCTCGGAGCTGGCTCGGGGTCGTGCCTTGTCGCTTCTGGAGCCCATTCCGAGCAATCGCTCATGTGCCGCTGCCTACATAGAGCCACACTGGTGCGCCTGCCTAAACTGGAAGCCGCTGCAGCTTAACGATACCCAGCACATGGGGATCATTCTCAAGGCTGCCCAGAGCATTGTGGATGCCATCAATACGGCCACCGTGGAGCAACGTCAACACTGTGCGGCCCTGAAGGTAGCTAAACTCAACTCAATAAACAATGCATATCCAAAACCGAAATGGAAGCATTCAAAATTGTTTTTAGACATTTCGCAGTTTAAAAAAAAGTGCTAACATTTTGTCTTAAAAAAATTGCATATATCAAAGATAACAATATTTTCGATATGATACAAAGCTCTATATTTAATCTCGATGTATGTATCATACCGGACTTCCCTCGATATATCCACATTCTTTTCAAGAGTATTTTCTTAATCCTTATGCTCGTACTCTGCTCTATCTTCCCTCAGGTACTCCGCGTAAATTGGGCCCTGCGTCTGCAACCACATAAAGAGTTGTTGCAGTTTAAGACAAACAGCGACCGGGATGGCTTTCTTGCAGATATGACGGGCCAGACGCTGGTCCGCGATGAAATGTATCAGCTGCAGCTGGTCACAGAGCCCGGCGAGGGGCTGTTCGAAGCAAGTGTGAGCTACAGCTTGCACACGTTCAGTGCCAGAACTAAACTCACGGACATATCCCGAGTCAACAAGTACGGCAACCAGGCTCGATGCATATACGATAGGGATCCGGAATTACGGAAATATTGCTATTGTCGCGACTAGTCCGGTCCCACAAACAATCTAGTCCCAACCAAAGGACTGCTAAGCAATCAACAACTCGAATAGATTTTTGCACAAACTCTACGCAAAGACCTTAAAAAAAGAAGACGCATACCGTTGTGTCGTAGCTCTCATAACTAGGATTGCCTCTCTTAAGTTCAAAGATCTGCCTCAGTTTGTAATATATGTAGGTTCCTTTAATCAACGATAGTATTGTTTCATTTAAAATACCATTTGTGTAATGTGAATAAAATATAAGAACTGGTCAATCCAATTTCTTAGCACTTATTGTGGATATAATAATATTGAGTTCTCATTTGTGGCATGAATGATTTGGGTTTTACGATAAGTATATACGCATATGGGGGTCGGGAAGGGTATATGGGCTAAAATTAACTGCTTGCATAAATTCGTAATCGCGTATATACAATATGCAACCAACCAATCGGCTTAGCAAACTATGTATTGTTCCTTTGGTTTATACCTTAGATATCTTATATATTTCAAGGCTGATGCGAGCTCTTCAGACTCGACCCACACTGCTGTACTCTGGAGTGTCTTCCCTGGATTTATTCTAATCCTTAACTTAAGCCAGACCGCGGTTCATTCACAAAATTTTCTTATTTGGTTGTATGATGTATCTTAGATGGTTAACTATATAATACTTGAGACAATGTTTGTTATACTGAGCGATTTTTAGGTGATGCAAGATAAAAACCAAAGAGATGTACATACGTAAATATCGTACAAAAGTTTATTCGCAAAAAGATACTCAATAAATTAAATAGTGTATTCATATGAAAATTAAGCATCTACAATGTGGAAAACAGTGTGTAGAGTGGAGTAAAACAAAAAAAATTACAAACGAATAGGATACCAAACGCATATTTCTAAATGTGATCTTAAATCAAATGAGTCTCAAAAACTAAAGGTCAATTTCGCGGATTTTGCTCAACCCTTTGGGTCAACAAAAACTTAGGATCTAGGGGAGAGGGAGTGGAATTCGGGCTAGTATCTCAAGCCTGGTTATGGTTATATCGCTTTTGGTTTACAACTTTAACACTAAGCTTAATGATTTGGTTATGTGCATGAGGGATTTGTGTGTTTATGTGTGTGTGGGTGTGTGTGCATCGTCTAGCTGTAGAGAGCCGCCGGGCCGGTGGTAGTCGTGGTGGCCAGGGCGGGTCACGAGACCGAGGTGGCCAGAAACTCCTGAAGCCTTTGCACGGTGACCCGGTCAAGCTTGCACAGGTCAAAGTCGAACGTTTTGTGCGTGATCTCATAGCATCCAGTGGCCGCTATCATCTCGACCACTTGCTGCAACTCCTCGTTGTCCTGCAGGGTCATGATCTTGTGATGCAGCTCTTGCAGCTCACTTAGATACTCCGTTGGCAGCTGCAGTTGTCCGGGCGCCGTTAGCTCAGCCGGCGAGTGAGCGTTATTGCTGTTAGTGTTATTGTTATTGTTGTTGTTGCTTAAGCTAGCTGCCGTTGTTCCGCCGATGTGATTGTTACTTGGCGAAGATGATGGCGGTGGTGGCAGAAAGCCTAATCCTGTATTTGTTGTGGCCCCCGTGGAGTTAGTGTCCCTGGGTGGGCGTAGCGAGGGCGACTTAGACTTTTCCCGCGGCGTCTTGCTCTGCTCCTTCTTTGATGTCTTCACAGGAGGTTCGATAAAGCCACTGGCTCCTCCTCCACCTGCACCACCGACACCTCCACTGCCGCTGTTGCTATTTTGTGAGCTCCTCCGAATGCGCTTCTTTTCTTCCTTGTCGGGCTTCTCTGACTTCTCAGACTTGGCTTCTGGCGTTTTATTGGGCTTTTCCGTCTTCTCAGTGATTTTATCACTCTGCTTGGACTTGGCCTTGTGCTCCTTGCCAGAGGGCTTTGGCTCCTTTCCGGAACCGGCACCACCCTTCGCTGGCTTCACTTGATTGCTGCCCTTAGCGGGTAGGTCTGGAAAGCTGCTGTTGGAGCTGTCCGAGTGGTGTAGGGTGGACGCAGATACTGACGTAGCGGGTAAGGCGCTGGTGGCAGGTAGGTCCGGCGCTGACTGAGCAGAGTCGACATCACTCAGATCCAGGTTTCTGGGAGCCTTGTTCTGCTGGGCAGCCAGCGGATGTCCCTGTTGCACCTGCTTTCCGGCATTCTTGGGTTCCGATTGCTTATCCCCAACCTCCCGTTGACGTTTATCATCCTTGCCAGTGGACTTCTCCTTCGATTTCTTGTGCTTGTCCTTCTTGCTGGTGCTGCTTGAATTGGCGGTGGAAGCAGTCTTGTCCGAGACCCCTCCCTCGGTGGCCGGACTGGCTCCCTCTGTTTTGGGCGACGGCTCGGCCGCTGTTTGCTTCTCTAATGATGCGGGCGTTGGCTGCTTGTCTTTCTCCCTCTCCTTTGGTTTCTCCTTATCGCGCTCTTTATCTTTATCCTTGTCGCGATCGCTGCGCTCTTTGTCCTTGTCCTTACTTTTGTCCTTCTTCTTGTGCTTGTGGGACTTCTTGGTGTCTGCTGCCGCACTGCCATTGCTCGTGCCCTTGTCTGCCGTCTTCGGATCAGCAGTCTTTTCACCATGCTTGCCAACCGTCTCCTCTTTGTGCTTGCCACTGGTGGACGCCATGCTGCTACTGCTATTGCTGCCCACAGAGGTGGGGGTGGCCTTGCCCGTAGCGGCTGCTTGGGACTGGTGTTGAGCAGGGTGCTGCAAGATTCCGACAGACGGACTGTCACTCTGACCAGCTCGCTCCTCCTTGGGCAGTCGCTTGTCTTTGTGCTCATCGCGTTGCTTCTCCCGATCGCGCTCTTTGTCCTTATCCTTTTTATCTTTCTTTGACTTCTTACTGGAGCTGCGTTCCTTGTCCTTGGACTCCGTTTTACTTGACTTGTGCTCGTCGCGTTCTTTGGATCGCGAAGTTGGTGCCGCTGCAGCTGTAGGCTGTTCACTTGCTCCTGCCTTCTTAGGGCTAGGTGCACTCATCTCGGCCGGCTTTCCCGGCTTGGGACTGGCTGTACGCTTTACCAAACCACTAGCTGCAGCTACCGCGGGGAGACTAGTGCTTGCCGCTGCAAGGGCTCCAGAGGCTGATGCGCTGCCAGAACTTTGCTCGCGTTCACGGTCCTTATCGCGTGTCTTGTCCTTTTTCGGCTTATCCTTGTCCCGCTCGTGTTTGCCTTCGCCGGACTTGCTCGATTTCCGATCCTTGTCACGTCCATGACGATCCTTCTTGTCCTTTTCCCGGGGCTTGTCTCCGGTGCTTGACTTGTCGCGTTCCTTGCTAGCCTTTTCCTTGCCATCGTGGGAACTACCCTTGCTGCTAACAGAGGCACTTTTAGCTTCTGGAGAGTGCTTGGAAACGGGTACCAAGGACTGGCTATTTCCGGCCGTACTCGCCTTTGTGATAGGGGGGCCAAACAGGGCTGAAAATGCGTTGCTCTTGGCGGGATCCTCTGCGCGCGACTTGTGCTTCTTGCCTGCTCCCAGATCCACGTTCATGGATATGGTGCCGGCACCGCCTTTTGCCTTTACTATGCCTGGCTCATTGTTAGGCGCTGCCTCACCAACGCTTCCAACGCTAGGCGATAACGTTCGACTGATACTGCTGGGACCGATGTTGGTCCCAAAAACAGGAACACCGCCACCGCGCATCAGCTTTGCGCGAAACTCCTCCGACGGGGCTTCGAATATGTGGGTTTTTACCTGTACGTGGTGCTGCGGCGGACCCGTGGACTGCAGCACCAGGTCGTACTGGTAGATGATGCGTTTCGGTTCGTCTCTGTTTCGGAAAAAAATCTCCACTGGCAGCAGGAAGCCGGCATAACCGGATTCTTGTATGGCATACGGCGGTTCCTTAACCACTGAAATATAAAACCATAAAAGAGGATAAAGGGAGAGAGCGGGAATTACTGGCTTAATGGACCACTTACCGCGCTTAGGCTTAGGAAATGATTCGTGCAGCAGAAAGACCACCTTGTCCACAAAGTTGCTGATGTCCGCCTGGTTCACGCCCTTCACGTAGATCTCCCAGTCGTGGGTGAAGGCCTGCGGATGCGGTGTCTTCTTGCTGCGCAACCTGGACGTGTGGCCAATCTCGAATTGCACCTTGACCGCCATGCCTGAGGGTGGGGCATTAAACTCAGACTGCTAGGCTGCGATCCGGTTTCCTCACAATGTCTGGAAAAGAACACACAAAATTTGTTATCTGCGCGCCAAAAACTGTCTCATGGTGTTATAAATACTGAACAGATGTAAGTTGAAAAATGAAGCCAAAACGTGGATATATAAAATGTCTGTGGCAATTAATGAGTCCACCAGCACTGTGAATCAGGGTGGTTCATGGGTGTTGCAAAAAGGCGACTCCTGTTAGCAGTCACTTACTCCTTGTGGACGCCCGCCTGGAATGATCTTTGGGTAGGATGCCGATAACATCAGAAAACGAGATTGACAAACTTAAACACAACTTTACAACATTTTTTTGTTATGTTTTCCCCTGACAAGCGAGCGCAATCTGTTATTGTTTGTGTGCGAATGTGTGCCACATTGTGCCTGCTCTGCCGTGCAGCAAGCTTTCTTTCGCCCTGATCATGTTTTCCTGCAGCCGCCTCGGCTTTTGGCGCCGTTTTTTACTTACTATTGGTGATTGGTGCTCCCGCATGCAATTGTCTGCTATTTTCGGCAGAAAAGCAAATAAATAAACTTAAATTTTTGAGAATTACTGGAAAAACACACAGAAAATCCGGAGTTGTGATGTTGGTAAATGTGACCATTCTTTATGCGATGCAACATACCAGGCGGGTTAGGAAAATATACTAGATTATACTGAATTACGAAAATACGCGCAAAACGAGCTTGAACAAGTTCCAATGCAAACATTTGTTTTCTTATATTTTTTTTAAAACGTTTAATAAACACTACATAGTATATGACTTATCAGTTATTAAAAAAATAAATAAAATAAGAACACTTATGCACAAACATGAAATAATATTATCTATACTAACCGTTTGTTTTAAAGGGCGTGTTTTGATTTGATTTCAAATAGCAGCTCCCAACTTACTAAACAAAAAACCGCCACATGCAACGTAATAAAACATTTAATTTTACAAGTTTTTAAACGCATAGGCGATGTCTCTTCTCGAAAGCTTTATGCTTGGAACTAGTTTCGCTCTCGTTTCTGTCCGCGCCGGAACCACTAACAACACTTAAAAGAACACTTTGTGAAAAACAATAAAAATATTTCGCGAAAGTCATGGCAAGCGCTGAAAAGAACGTATAAAGTCAAAACCTCTGGACAACGACCGTCTTGGAGCCTCTGCCAGCCACGCACGATGACGACCGACTTCGGGGCCAGCCCATTCGTGTCCAGCAATCCGAACGCCAGCTGCAGTGCATCCCGCTGGCTGACGGAGGAGGTGTTTAAGCTGATCGACATCGTCCAGCGCGACGAGGCCATCTATAATCCGCGCCACAAGTACTACTTCTGCCGGCCGTACGTAGAGAACTTCTGGCGCGAAGTGGACCAGAAGCTGGAGAAGAACCCCGGCGCCAGCTTGGCAAAGTGGACCAACCTCCGCATCTCGTTTAGGCGCGAGTACACCAACTACTTGGAGGAGAAGGTACCGCCCTGCTGGTCCTACTTTGATCGCATGTTTTTCCTACATCCGTATCTGCGCAAAAAGCATCAGCAGCCAAAGTCTCTGGATACTCAGGTGCAGGACGCGCTGGCCCATCTCTCTAGCCTCTCGAGCCGCATGCAGCGCGAGCGGTCTGTGGTCATCCCGGCCAGCAGCAGCAGTGGCCAGCCCACACCCTCGGCCCATCAGTCACCGCAGACGCAGCAACTAGACAACTATCTCGACTATTTCGACGAAGCGGAGCACAACAACTCCGAGCTGGAGGACATAATGGAGGAGGAGCAGCAGCAGCATCGCAGCAGCCGGTACCACAATCAGCTGGACAGCAACGATATCAAGTCCGAGTGTGAGGAGCCTGCAGATGACTACGAACAAGAGACACACGACCAGGAGGAGGACGACCAGGAGGACCAGGATATGCAGAAGATGGCGGCCACCTCCTCCAGTTCTTCTTCAGCCATGGAGGTCCAGCGTCGCTACAGCCACCATCAGCAACCGCAACCTCAGCCGCACTCCGGTCGAATGCAGTTGGGTCGCCCGCAGATGCGGGCCTATCTGGACGACATGCGCGGAGCGATTCGTCCGCGCTCCCAGGAGCTGCAGGCCACAACAGCAGCTGTGGCAGGTGTGAACTTTGCCTCTCAGCAGTGTACGCATTCGAACATTTCCTTTGTACGGCCCACATTCACCAAGCCCGTGGATCTGGTCAGCACTACGACGCACACGGCGGGAGTTGGAGCTGCTGGAGGAGGCGGCGGTGTAGTGGCAGCCACGGCTGCGTCATCTGAAGCAGAGCTACCCACGCCTTCCACGGCGGCGGCGGTGGCCACGCCTATAATCGCGCCCAACAACAGTGCCAACGCCAACAGCGGCTACCTAGGACAGCGGCATGTCCACAACCATGTCCATGGCGGCCACCACCAGGCTGCGCCGCCACTGCCGCTGAGACTGGAGTCCACCACTCCAGCGGGAAGCGGATCTATCTCCAATGGAGGCGGGAGTGGAGGCGTCGAACTGTGCGACTGCAAAACCGATCCGGACGCCATGTTCTTGATGAGCCTGCTGCCGGACATCCAGAAGCTGAACGGACGCGACCGCGGCAAGATTAAAATTGCCTTCCAGAATATCCTGCAGGACTACCTGTATCCGGACTAATGACTCTAGATCTCTGTGAATACTTTCCGCTTATATGACAGGGGAACCGATCCGGCTCAGCCGCAGAGTTCCGCTATTAATTATTATTTTTGTTTATGTTTCCTTTTCATTTTTGTTGAGAATATCCACAAGCTTTGCTGTGCAAGAACAAAGTATCCTTAAACCGTTTTGAACACTATCAGCTTACGTTTATTAAGTGTATAAATATTTATAAATATTTAATGTGTAACACAAGAATAAATTCATTCGAAATTATGCGATAAATATATGGCTATAGGTTGGTTACTAACTGGATGTATCACATGAAGATCAGATCCTCACTCCTCCAAGAGCTTCAGCTCGCGGCTAATCTTCTTGATCTTGTTGTCCAGTGTCTTGTCCTCGTGCTCGCAGATATAGTAGTGCCTGGATGTGCACTCCTGTCCATAGTACACGTAGCTATGCTTTCCGGCATTGTAGCTCAAACGGAGGCAGCGACCCTTGCCCTCGATTTGCACTGTGTTGTTCAGCACATCGTCTGCAGCTCCTTCCTCCGGCGACGCCGCCTGCTCCGAGCTATCCACCAGATTGGACGCTGTTGAGTTCTCACTCTTCTGAGCCATCGCTATGGAGGTTAGATTCATTTTGGGATTCACAGGCTTAGCTGAGTTTGACCAGATCCAGAGAAGACCCGGGTTCAGGCCACCCAGCCAGTAGTCGCGACCCCGATGGGCGGGCTGGTTCAGCAGATAGGCCATGATCTCCTCGTTCTCCGAGACCTTCTCGAACTCGGCCAGGTGCGAGTTCAGGGCCTTACAGGCGGAGTTGGCCGTCTTCCAGTTTACCTGTTGCTGGCTGTTGATGTAGTAGCAGTTGTCACTGATGCGGGTGAAGTTGGTCGGGCAGGGATCTTTCACTTCCTTCTGGTTGTTCCCGGCCATTAGGTAGTATATCAGCTGCTCCGATCGTCTAACACGACTTTCCAAGTAATCTGCAAAAAAAAACATAGATTATTTTGTTGTTTAATTTGAATTACCTGATCAAAGGTAATTAAGATAATTTCTTACCGACTCTGTACACCAACTTTTCGATGGCTCCTAGGAGATAAAGATCATTTTCAGAAACGGCCCTAAAAGTGGTTGGTTGGCTTCCACCACCGCCCAGGAGGTGTTGCTGCTGTTGCGGACGTTGCTGCGGAAGCTGTTGCACTTGTTGTTGCTGTATTGGGCGCTGATGTTGCTGGGAAGGATTGCCACCACCGCTGGGGCTTCCTCCGAAGCCAAACAGTTGTTCCAGGAAACCGGGTTGCTGACGTTGCTGCTGCTGTATTTGCTGTTGCTGCTGTTGCATCTGTTGGTGCTGCTGCTGCTGCTGTTGATGCAACATCTGATTGGTCATGGGACGAAACTGGGGATTGACAATGGGGCTTTGGCTTTCCACAGGTTTTCGCAAGTGGGGTTCCAGCTCCACGGCCTCGCCAATCCGACGAGTGATGTAGATGTTGTTACCAGGGCGCTTGTAGGCAGAAGAGTGGTAATTGAGCGGTCCATTCATGCCCATGTCACCTCCGCCCATGTAAGGCAGATCCTTGGACTTTCGCTGGCTGCTGCCTTGGCTACAAATTTTGAGCAAGATTAGGATCCGTTCTCATGGGTATCTTCCCCCAAACCGAACCCACCTCAAGACGTAATCTTCGAGAAACTGCGACCAAACGGGAGCACCGACATCTGCCTCCGCTGTGGTGACGAGTGATTCATTGGCGTATTTTTGCATAGTTTCACCATCGCTCGCATTGCATAAGAGCCCGGGCCCATAAGCCAGACCCAAGACCAGGTAAACAAGGGCTCCGACCCGGAGTTGTTTGCTAGCCGGCGGCATGATGACACGTAATGTGTACGGGTATATTGCCCCCGCCTCTAAAGAAGCACTTGGAGATTCAAGTCGCGCGCTAAACACTTTCGATTTCGGTGCGTTTCCCGTGCGTTTTTTTCTGCGTGCGGTTATAACCGCGTTCGTTCGCTTGCGTTGAACTGAGGACCGCAACTGAAGTGTGTCTGCGGCCGCACTGTGGCTGGAGCTGGAGCTTAAGCTGGGCTTTCTGTCTTCTCTGCAGCCGGTCCGATCCGCTCCGGCCTCTCTGTCCCACTCACCGCCAATGGCAATGGCCCAGACCAATTCAATGCTGCCGCTCGCGCCGAGAAATGCAAAATTTCACTTTCTCCTTCGGTTGGCTCTTGACAAATGTAAGTCATTGGGCTTTTCATCTGTGTTTCTCTCGCCGCCTTTGTTACCCGTCAACGCCGTCCCGCCCTTAGCTGACGAACTGTTTGGACTCCATTAAATTGGCCCAGACTTGGGTAATTAATGTGCGTAGCGACTATTGAAGCCGAAAAAATCATTGAATAATAGGAAATGGATTAAATATCATGTCAGTTAACTAATGCATCTCTCAATTCGTAATTCCGGTATTAAATGTTTATTTCACTTAAGTTTTTATACATTTTGGAATTTTTGTTTTTCAAAATATTCCACAACTTTTCCAATGCGATAAACTGACAGTTGTATTGGTCTTTTCAAGCATTCGCTCTAATGAAAGAAAGTAGTTTTTGATTGAATTCAGATAGGCCAAAATGAAAACGATTTGCATCTATTTAATCCCAGCAATAGGGTTTAGAATTGTATGTGATACATTTATTTTACTCAATTGATTCACAATTAAAAAGATACCATTTTTTAATGTTTGATCCATTCGATTTTAAAATAATGTTGTGAGGTCGTGTTAATACCCGTAACATAATTTTATAATGAAAAGGAAAAAAATATTGTTTAGCCTGATATTGCTTTTACTTTTCAAGTTTATATACCCACTCTCATTAGATAGCAATCATAGCATAAGTCAGCTTATGTAAATAATGAGTTGAGTTTTTTAATGTGTAATTTAACACACCACTTAAAGTTTTAATAACTATTTTATGGCACGAGCACCACACCACATTTCGAATAGGAGAAAGAAGTATGCAGAGAGAAAGACCGGTGGACAGATGGAGAATTAAAGATCCATCAATGAGATCCCCCAGAGCGAGTGAATCAATTTTGTCAACAGCGGGAGAGAGAGAGAGAGACACACACATGCGCAGACCCCTATCAGTCTCGGCCTTAACTGGATTATTGATGGTCAAGCAGCGACCTGCCCACATCCAGCCATCACACTACACCCAAAGGCTACGGAACTTTCGTTATTCATTGCTTTGACAATTAGCGGATGTTAACGATGTTGCAACGAAGGCCTCGTTTTGCGGATTGTGATCCATCGACGATGTCAAGTGATGACGCACGTGGGATCTCGGTTAATTCGGGGTTTCCCAAAAAAACAAATAACCAAAAACCAACTTTGCATAACCGCAAGTCCGGCTGAAAACCCGAAGTTCGGAGTTCGGAGCTCTCTGACGGGCAAAGAAAATCAAATTTTTAGTCATTCTCATTAAAAGCAAACATCAAACATATAATTTTTTTTATCAAATTTTTATAAATCTTTTTATACTTTTTTTTGTGATTGTTTTCTTTTTGTTTGTGTGTAATTTTACGATATAAATTCAAATTTAAGCAGGCTTTATTCTACACAGCTGTCTCTCTCTCTCGCTGGTTTTCTCTCTCTATCTCTCTAGTACGCCTCGCTGTTTCCGGTTCTTAATATTTTTAAACATTTGCTTTAAAAATACAAAATTCGTTTTAGGGTTTATGTATTTTTTACATTCTGCTACGTATTCCTTTAGATTAATTTTATTCTTTAGAAAATCTAAAAAGTTTTTAATATATTCTCTTGTGGATCCTTGGTTCTACACAATCTATGCTTGGTTGTTCTTGCTGTTGTTGATCTTGTTGGAGTTGTTATTTATTTATTAAGAAATTATATAGATTTATAAAGAATTGTATACACAATGGATGTTGTTATTGGTATCATATTGGCAGCCATTGGTTGGTCTTGGTTGCTGGCCAAATCATTCTGAGTTATTCGTTTACAATTAGTAGAGTTCCTCGTCGTCTTCTTCTTCTCTTTCTTCTTTCTCCGCTGCTGCTCGTTGTTGTTGATGTTGTTGTTGTTGAAAAAGTTATTGTTTTTGGGACTAGTGGACCATCTTAATAGCCAGCCAACTCGGCGAATGTGGAGTCCATCTCGTCGGCCAGAGACTTGTACCTGTCCTTGTTGATGCCCAACTCGTCTGTGGAGGGGAAATTGCGTAAAAGAAATATTAGAATATGATATTTATGGGGAAATATTTGAAGACACAGCAACACACTGGTAACTGAACACAGAAAACACTTAAACTTTAGACTGTGCGGATTTGTTGGAGCCGCAGCTCTGGTTAGTGGCGCGCTGTTCTGGCAAGCGTTTTAAGTAGGTTTGTCACAAATCTTGAAAAATATCTCTTTTCAAAATATTGATAAAGCTTGAGTCTACTATAAACCCTTTCTCCAACAGAATAACTGGTGGTAAAAAAAAAGTTTACTGTTATGTAGATATATGACACTCCTAGTTACTAGTTCTTGGTTAGTTAGCGATTCTGTGCGTGGGCTTTGGTACTTTTGGAATTTGGGTATATCTATGGGGGATCTACGGGATCTACCCAACCGAAACACTGCAGACATCTGGTGTGGCTTGTGCGGAAATGAATGAGGTTCACTCGAACCAAGGCCTGTGCGAAATCAGAGCAAAAACCACTTAATGGCACAAACACGGACGGGATGATCTTCGAGAACTGAGAGAGAACAGATTGAGATTGAGTGCTGATCTGAGAATATCCGGGCAGGCAAGACAGGTGGTGAAGAAGAGATCATGCCACAGTAAACACGGGATAGAATCTGGCATACAAACAATATATACATTGATAAATTCACCTGTGTGTTGAAAGCACAATTAACTACAGTTGCAACTTGAATTGGCTGGATCTCAGCCTATTTTTACAGTGTACTGGAACGGGATCTGAGTGTTTTTGTGGTGGGACTGGCCACATTCAAGCGAGACTAAACAAATTATTTACAGTGTATAGAAATAGGGGGTCGTGACATAAGAGTATGGTGGGTGTGAAGTCGGGACTAAGTAAACTGACTCTGTCGGGGGAGCTTCGATCGGTAAAGAAATGTAGAGTATAAGTATAGTAAACTGTGTGGGATATCGGGCTCTGAATTTTGTGTTCTCTTTTTGGGGAAGAAGAGGGCTCTGTGGGAGTTTTTTGTTTCGATCTTTTTTAATATCCAGTAAGTTCGGCAAATGTCTGGTCCAAATCGTCGCAGATTGCTTTGTACTTTTCCTTCTCATGGAAGAGACGGTCTGCAAAAGGCATGTTGTTGTTGTTCATTTATACAGAAATATTATTATTATTATTATTAAAGCGAAATGAGTAGATGTATTCATCGTCAATTAATGAAAGCAGAGTACTAAGTACAAAATATTAATATCCTTCTGGCGATATATACAATGCGAGCATTAGTTGAAGCCAAGGATCCAACTGGAGTCGGATCACAGCCTGGCGACATCACCTCCGACGTCTTTTGCTGGAGAGATGCCACCTCGGGAGTTGGGTGATGGGAATCTAGATACATACCCTCTAGCCTGTCGACCTCCTTCTGCAGGCGCTTCACTTGCTTCTCGGCGTGCTCGGCGCGCTGCTCGGCCTCCTTCAACTTGACGGACAGGGTCTTCATCTCGCGCTTGAACTCCTCAACGCGCTGGTTGGCCTTCTCCTCAGAGACCTCCAGGGACTTCAGGGAGTTGCCGACAACCTGGAGAAATGGTTGGGAATAGGGGAGACAATTTTGAGCATCTCATGAGTTGAGACAAGTGCATCCGAGACCCACCTTCAGCTCCTCCTCCAGCTCCATGATCTTGGACTCGCCGGAGCGGACACGATCCTCAGCCACTTCCAACTCGTCTTCAACGAAGGCCAGCTTGCGGGAGACCTCGTCGGACTTGGTATCAGCATCCTCAGCGAGCATGCGGGCTTCCTTCAGCTGGTTGGTCAGCTGGTCCATGCGCTCCTCATCCTGCTGGGAACGGTTCTCCAGCACCTTGCACATGCGGTTGTTCTCATCAGCCGACTGGGTGGCCTCCAGCAGCTTCTGTTGGGCGGTGGTCGAGCGCTCCTCGGACTTCTCCAGATCCTCCTCAATCTGCTGCACCTTGCGGTTGAGGGTGGCCACCTCCGACTCGGTGGCGGTCAGGAGCTTCTCCTTCTCCTCCAGCTCGGTGTTGGCCTTCTCCAGCTGCTCCTTGGCGGTAACGAGATCGACCTCAACCTGGACGAACTTCTTCTCCAGATCGCGCACCTCCTCGTTCAGTTTGTCGGCGCGGGAGTTGGCATCCTTGGCTTGGTTCTCGCAGGTATCGGCCTTGTCAATGGCGTTATCCTTCTCAAGCTTCATCGCTTGCATCTTCTTCTTGATGGCGTCCATGGTGTTTGTGTTTTTGTTGTTGGCTCAGATGGGAAGAAAACTGGAAAAAAGCACTGTGACAAATAGGGATATTTACAGATTAGTTGGGAGATCAGAGAGAGACCCGACAGGGACTTCGAGGGCCTAAGCCATTTTAAAGTGTTTTTAATTTGTAAGGCAAGTTGTAATAAAATGTAATAAAAAATATGTGATTGTAGTTAAGGTCTTTTTTGTCATATTTTTTATTTTAAAGCTTGCAAAAAAGGTATTTCCGCAAACTCCGAAATGAAATAATATTTCTGGACAAAAATGTGCTATTGCATATTTTAAGAAACATCAACTAAGAGAAATTTTAACTTTCTAATTATATTATATTAAAATTAAATTCTCTTTATTAAGGGATCGTTTTAAAAGCCAGTTCTTTAGTTCAAGGCTTACAATTTGTAGTATTTCTCAAAACAATTGCTAATTTTTTAGCTTTCCAACTAAAGTCTTAGGAATGCAATTGATTGTGTTTATGGGAGAGCTCCAGGCGCAGTCGGCATAGTCTATATCAAGTGCGTCTAATTATATTATATGCTTGTCTGTTTTTATATATACAAATGTATTCATGTATCGGGGCAATAAATTTTAAAATTTAAATGTAAACACATTTTGTGTTTGCTTGCCGCCGAGCAGCTATAAGATCTCACGTAATTTCCATTTTCCATTTTCAATACGCCCCCGCTCTCTGAATCCGAATCCGAATTCGAATCCGGATCCGGCGGTGATGTGCTATATATTTATTTGCTGCACGATTCTGTAGAGTTAAAAATAAACTTTATATGCTTTTGCATGTGAGAAAAATATCCAGTTCACACACTCGCGCACAGAAGAAGCTATGCTTTTTAGGACATTGCGTGTGCTAAATGTAATTCTAGAGTTTCCCCTTATTATTTCGAAACACACACAAATAGATACAGCAGAGAGATTGCAATTTGAAAACTTTTCAATTTTTTGGGGTCATTCAGTGAGCGAGTGTGTGGGTGGTGGTTCATGTATCTGTGTGTGTCTGCTGCCGCCACTCTAAGTGGGGCAAAGTCATTTATGTTGTAGTTGCTGATCTTTTGGAGGTCTTTTGATACTCAGGGATATATCTTCCCAAAATGCTTTGTCGCCATGACGAGCCAATGGGGAAAAGAATTGTATGAGGCAAAGGTAAAAGATTATTCTTTGGACTATATTAAAGAGGTTTATATATATTTGATATTTTTAAATACATCTAATTTTAGAAAAGAGGAAATGACATTTTCTAAACAGTTTCAAGTAGTTTTTCACTGCCCATTAAAATATTTTCCTAAACATATTATATTCTCCCATGTCTGCCAACATGAACATTTGTTTTTAGGCCATTAAAATTTCTACTAGAATCCATATTTCCCTGGCCTTCGGAGCCATTCAGAAATGGCTGAAAAATATTTGCTCTGAACTCAAAAAAATAAATCTGTGGGGGTGGCTCTCACATATATGTACATATTTCCTCTGATATAGATACAGATCTCTTGGCTTTCTCAGATACATCTACCTCTACATCTGGCAATTCTCAATCCGCAATATTTTTCAATACTTTCCAAAGTCTCTTTCCATCTCTTTCTGTCGTTCTGGCAAAGACCGGAGGCGCTCTTAAACAATCTCAAGGATAAATGCCGACATTTTCTTTCTTTCTCAGTTTTTTCTTTAGTTCGATCTATGAGATCATACAGAAAGCTAGACAGAAAAGCTTTTTCGTCTAAGTTTCATTTGGATTTAAAAATAAATGGATATGTATGCGTGAGAGGCAGGTGTCTGTCTGCAGTTAATTTTAAAGAATTTTCTTCGGGAAAATTGTGCGTAGCAAAAGGCGTGTGTGTGTGTGTATATGTATATGTGTCCCATCGGTGTGGAGCTTTTCCCACACAAGGTCTCTTGCCTGTGTGTGTGCAAAATATTTCCTCGCACTCGCACACACACAGATATCGTCAGATTTAGTTACAAAATTCCTTATAAGCGAATTTTTTTGAAACGTCCAAAAAGATATCATAAATTCTCCATTAAAAAAGTGTTTTAATTTTTTTGGTTCAGATTTCGCTTTGGTTTTTATTTTGTAGAACTTATTTAAAACTTTTCACTGGAATTATAATGGTTACTTTATATTTGCATCACTTTTTAGGCATTATCTTTTTTTTGGAAACACATATACATATGCACTTTTTTTCTTTGTGAATTATTCAAGTTTTTCACATAATTTTGGTTAATGCGAAATTAAAAATTTTTACGGATCAATGCATTTGTAAATGCATTGCACTTTTCACTGCTGCGGAAACTAGTTTTTGGGTTTAATCCATTCGAAATCAGTTGAAAATACCAATTTTTTGTTAGCAACAATGGCGAGTTTTTCAATTATATTCTTTTATTTGCAGCAAATTTTTTGTGGACTGGCAGAAATCCTGGCGTGACCAACCTTAGCGTTTCAAACACACTATACGCTGTCGAAACCCCGAGAACACTGATGCTGACCAAGTTGCTTAGCCCAGAAAGCGACCCCGAGATCCGACGCAAGGCGACGCACACATACGCATGTCTGGCGCTCGGAAAATCTCACACCAACACAACCACAGCACACCATTAAATAAATTTTCTCGCCTCAAAATTTCCCAGTAAAAAATATTAGCGCCAAAGCGCTTTCGCAACTTTCCTCGGCGATCATCTCGAAAATTTCCCCCTGAATTTCCCTGAAAAAAGCTATTTCCTATCCGTGTGCATGGTTCTCTTTTCCCACTTTTTTCGTGTTCTCCCTGCATTCTCGGCAAAATTATGCGTTTTTTCCTTCTTAAATTTAAATTCAATTTATTTTTTTACTCTCGGCAACACCTCTCTCAGGCTGAGTGTGTGTGTGTGTGTATCCGTCAGATACGATGCTAAAAATAGCGCATAAATGTTAGATGCCTTGCCAGCGGCAAGCAGCAAGAGCAACAAGCCTAACAAGATGAAAATCTATTTTCGCCTGCTAAAAAATATTGAGAAATATTTGGAATTTTGATCGGAGCCAAGCAGCAGCAGGCAACAGTTCGTGTTCCTCTAATTTTTCTTTGCTTTCCTAAATCTGGAGCAGACGGAGCAGATGGAAAACAGTATTCAATAAAGGATTATCTTAAACGTTCAGGAAATAATTATTGTTTGTAAAGATTTGATTTGAAAGCTTTTTCTCAGAGACCTACTGGTCGTCTTTAATCGTTATAAAATTAATTGCCCACAAATTCATCATTGAATTTATTTTATATCTATGTATGTATATATAAAAATATTATACATATCTATTAGGCGTTTTTCTTTGAGATATATTATCTTTCCTTATACAAAAAATCTACTTTTCTTACCAACAATGGAAAATGCGTCTTATAAGTTTATGCGATTTTTATCAGTTATAAAGAAGGCATTTCATACTGTAGTATTATTATTTTTAGCCAGTCCTTAATGTGTTGCATACTTTATATCTAGACTACTGCTTGAATCAATAAAAATATAATTTATATGTATCATTCAGTTCAAATCTGAGGTGAACATTAATTTTCTCAATATAATATATGTGTACATTTTGGTAAACCCGCATTAGTGTTACAATTAATAGTTTACCACACCTAATATTTAATTATACTAATTGACTTATAAAAACAATGGGTATTAAATAATCTGTTTTAATGTGAACATTGAAAGAAATCCACAGAATATCGTAACGATCCCTGATTACCTAATAATAATTGCAAGTACTATGTCAGAAAATATAAACCAACTTCGAAGTTGTTTATGACGATAAAAGCGTAGTGTTCTTTCTATAAGAAATTTCCCTAATTTCTTCACTTTTAATATACCGTTAACAACCAAATGTCGTCTATAAATGTTTTCCTATTTAGGAAAAAAAGAATAATCATTTCCTTGTATAGCATTCTAGCTGAAACCCGTAAAATTACCATTCACCCGTATGATCCTATAAGTTATCTAGCAGAGCTATCACTGACAATACCCTATTATTTTTATGTATGAACATATACAAAATTTTGAATATCTGCAAGACAAAAACCGATTGTTTATTAACAATTTCTAAACGATGACTTATTTATACAAAACTGCCCCCAAGGTATGCTACAAATTCTGGGAAAGCACTTTCAGACGAGTTGATCTAGATACGGAAATTTGGTCTGTTTCTTACCAAACTCTATACTTGAATTTTTTAGGATTGCCTCATCTTTATAGTATAGAACCAAGAACAAACGGACTCTTCTTATAGATGTATAGAAAATATCGGTCCATAAGCTAAATACATATGTACCTCATCGAAACCCCCGTTGAACAAAACACAGACACCAACAGATTTTATATGCAAAAGAATGTTTTCAGTTTATTGATCATAAAAATACTTGGGAGTAAATAAAAATACATACATTGATTTATTTGAGTTGCATGCGGCTTCATTGAATTACAAAAGCTATGTGAAAATTGTAAATTTAATTTATACGCTTCCTTTATATATGTACGCTACTTTAATATTTTGTTTTACTCTCATAGTACAAAGGCCATAGAAATTTCTAGTTACAATTTTTATACTGCCGTGGAATAAAGCAACTTCTAAGTAAGGGGAAATTGACTCCGGCTCAAGCGCTATGGTTGTGGTTTATAAAATGTGTTATGTACGAAATATCGACTGGTGGGTTGAAGGGATTTTATTTGTAAACTTATTAAATAACTACACAGACATTGTTCTTAGCTGGAAAGTGTTTTTAAATAAAATGGCAGCGAACTCTTACTGAATGCTTCGATAAACGCTTTAAAATTTGCTTTATTCAACACCCAGGCTCTTATTTAAGTATTTGTTTTTTGGAATGCTTAGGCGAAATGTGGTTGTGAGTGTAATATTAAAAATAATTTGTAAATTGGACGTCGAAATGCCTTCAGACTCCATTATTATGTATTCTTTTTGTTTGTAGATCGCAGGCTGCATTTGTTGTTCTGGTTGTAGTTGCTTTTCGTCCTCCACGTAATTGGAGTGCCCCTAATAGTTGTTGAGATCGGCGTACTCCAGTTCCTGGGCAATTGTTTTGTACTTTTCCTTACCTTTGCTAACTTCGTCTGTTAGCACGGGCAGCAAGAGAGAATGAAAAATAGGGTCGAGATTGATGTTTATATTTTTGATTTGATTGCTTTATTGCTTATAGTTTTGGATACAAATAATAAATAAAAACGTTTGAGTCAAACAAATACACAATTGTTTCAATGCTTCCTCTTATTGGTCCGCAGTCAAAATCTATCTACAAATTATCTACAACAAATACACAAATCAATCAAAAGTCAAACAAGGCTACAAGATACGGATACGGTGCGCCTACGAGTATGCTACAGTAAAAACAATCGAAGGAAATGTGTGCAGCGGCGCGCGGACAAAGTGTGGACAGATTTTGGGGGCTGAGGTCGAGGGGCGGCCGTCAAGGTCGGTGCTCCGCTTATTCCTTGAGGATGAGCTCGACGAAGGCGGTGTCGAGATCGTCTCCGATATCCTTGTAGCGCTCCTTCTCCAGGACCAGGTCGTCTGTTCAAGGTGGATGTTTGAGAAATCATAAGAGAACGCAAAAGAATAAGGAAAGTAAATTAATAAAAAGAGGTTTGTAAAAAATCACTTAGATTACACTGAAAAACCTGACAGACACAAACTAAGACCTTCACAATAAACAATAAATAATAAATAAATAATAATTACCTCGTTTGGTTTGGGGGAAAATAAATAAAAAGCCAGCCGAGCAGCAAGTGAACTGCAGTGAAGTTCGCAAAATCGGCAAGGTGTCGTGCTAGCTGTTAATGTTTTAAATAAAAGTATGGCAAAATAAAAGGGAAAGCAGCATTTTGGTTTTTGCAATGCTTCGTCGGTTAACTGAACTTTTTAATTCGGTTTCTTCGTTCGGTTTTGTGAATAAAAAATATTTCCAAAAAACGTGCTCTTAATTTTAGGTTGTTAAAAGCAGGGGCAGCATTTGGTAGCAGTTGTGGTTTATTCTTTCGGTTTTGTGCAGCAGTTTCTGGCTGGGATTGGCTTGGTTCGTTGGCTTAAGCTGGTGGTGCCTCGCCCTCGGCAGCGGGAGCGGCTTCGGCAGCGGGAGCGGCTTCGGCAGCAGGAGCAGCTTCAGCAGCAGGAGCGGCTTCGGCAGCAGGAGCGGCTTCAGCAGCAGGAGCAGCTTCGGCAGCAGGAGCACCCTCAGCAGCAGGAGCAGCTTCAGCAGCCGGTGCAGCTTCACCATCAGCAGCGGGAGCAGCTCCTTCTGCCGGAGCTGGGGCAGCTCCCTCAGCTGGTGGAGCAGCACCATCGGCAGCGGGTGCAGCACCCTCAGCTGGGGGAGCAGCACCATCGGCAGCCGGAGCAGCCTCTCCCTCA
The DNA here is from genome assembly GCA_008042635.1 of Drosophila nikananu. Lineage (NCBI taxonomy): Eukaryota > Metazoa > Arthropoda > Insecta > Diptera > Drosophilidae > Drosophila > Drosophila nikananu. The sequence continues at coordinate 100,139 of VNJV01007353.1, forward strand.
GCCGCCGGCACTGGCTCTGGCTCGGATCCGGGTGGTGGTGGCTCGTAGTTCTTGACATAAGGCACCTCGGCGCCCTCTGGGGGCAGATCGATCGAGTACTCGAATGGCGGTGGTGGTGGTGGTGGCGGTGTTGGCTCCTTGGGCGGAGTGGGCTCCTTGGGGGGTGCACCCGGCTCTCCGGGCGCAGCGCCCTCGCCCTCGGCTCCGGGTTCTGCGGCAGCAGCGGCTGCTTTCGCTTCCGCCTCGGCAGCAGCAGCAGCTTCCGCCTCCGCACGTGCCGCTTCCATGGCGGCCAGCTCCTCGGGCGTGGGTGTGGGCAACTTTGGCGTTGGCGGCTTGGGGTTGCGCGGATTCCAGAAGGGCTCCAGGCCCACAATCAAGTCCACAAAGGCTTCGTCCAGGCTGTCGCCAATCAGGCAATAGCGCTCTTTTTCAACGATTAGATCGTCTGCAGGTCGACGACGCGGTGCGGAGATGTTTGTGAGAAAAGCAATGCAAGCGATGGAGTAAATGGGGGATAGAGCATAGAGAGATTAAAAATAAGGAGTGAGAGTGAGACAGAAGCATGAAATCTAAAGAGTAATCTTCAAGGAAGTTAAGGATGGAAACAGTGGGAGCGGGTGTGGACGTGGGCTCGGAAGGGGCAACAAGCGAAGGGGTTCGTTTCAGGGGTTCCCGGTATTGTTAGTGATAGGAAAACACTTTGGCCAGTTCTTTAACGACGAGATCCTTCTAGAGATCCTTTGCTCTATATTCTTTGATCGCAACAACTCGATATTCCCATTATTATATGTTCTAGGCAGGTGGTGCCTCAGCAGGAGCAGCAGCTTCCTCGGCAGGCGGTGCTGGTGGAGCTTCACCCTCAGCTGGTGCAGCAGCTGGGGCTGCTTCAGGTGCTGGTGGTGGGGCAGCTTCGCCCTCAGCCGGTGGTGGTGGTGGGGCAGCTTCACCCTCAGCCGGTGGTGGTGGTGGTGCTGCTGCGGCAGCATCTCCCTCGGCAGCTGGCGCGGCTGGTGGAGCTTCGCCCTCCACGGGTGCAGCTGCTGGGGCTTCTCCTTCAGCCGGGGGAGCAGCTCCCTCGGGCAGGGCCTCAGCGGGAGGCTGGAAGTCACCCGGCTCCGCGTTCTTCACATACGGCACCTCAGCTCCCTCTGGTGGCAGATCAATGGAGTACTCGAATGGAGGCGGCGGAGGAGGAGTGGGAATCCTAACGGGTTCGGCCGGAGCAGCTGCCGCCTCGCCGCCTTCACCTGCTGCTGCTGCTTCGCCCTCGCCGGGTGCAGCGCCCTCCGGCCTCTCACCACCCTCGGCGGCAGCTGCAGCCTCTTCTCCCAGAGCGGCCAGCTCCTCAGCCCTGGCCTTGGCCTCAGCTTTGGCCAAGGCAGCTGCCTCGAGTTCCGCCTTCTCCTCCTCGGTGAGCTCCGGTGTGGGCGGCTTGGGATAGCGCTCGTTGTAGAAGGGCGGCATGCCCATCATCTCCACAAAGGTCCAGTCCAAGCTGTCGCCGACGAGGGCGTAGTGCTCTATCTCCTTGATCAGCTCGTCTGGCATTTCGGATGGTTTCGGTGGTGGATGGTGTGGTGGTGGTTTAGGGGAGCGACGGGTTAGAAATTCGGATTAGAGCAGATACGACAGAGTTGAGAGAGATATCGGGGCGAGAGAACCTCCAGTGGCGGCCAAATGCGGGTTGGACGCACGACAACAGAATCGGTGGGGGCCAGACACTGACACTGACGCTGGACGGGGTAGCAACGATGGGAGTGGGCACACGTTTTTCGGAAAAAATACTTTATTTGTGCAAATTGCAGCAGCATGGTTGTATGTATTGTATATAGTATGGTATGTATAGGTAATATATTAAAGTATAAATAATTAATTTATGTAAATCGTAAATAGATCGAATTCAAATCGAATGTTCAATGCCATTTCTTGTGTTGCAGCATTCTTCTCCTCTATATCAGTATTAATGGGTTATTGGGTGGCTTTTCTCGTTCAGAATCGGAAGCGGGGTTAGTTAAAGTGTGTGGGAATAGGGTATCGTTTTTATTTTTCAAATTAAAGCTCGCTCAATTGGAATGATGTGCGGCGCTAGTTTGTCTTGTTGTTTCTGGGAATCTCTCTCGAAAGAGGTGTGGGCGTGGGTGGGTAGAGTGTGTGTGTGTGGCGGCAACTTAAAAGTAGGCAAATATTACACAACGTTTTGCAAACACGACGACAATTTGTTTAAATAATGTATAAACAAGGTAAACATTAGCATATTATTAATACAGTTAAGCTGGCGACAAAGAGTACAAGGTGTTTAGCATAGAATTTTTACTCTTTAAATATAAATAACAGCGATTTGTTTTGTTTTGTTTGTCTCTCTCTATATTTAATACACGTAAACTACTAAGAAGAAGGCGGCACTTGTGTTGTCCAAGTTTGTTTTGTCATCAACTCGTCAAAAATACAAAAATACACAAGTATACAAGGTATAATTTATAATTTAAAATTTATATAAATTATAAAAAGTTAAAACAAAACAAGGTTTTTGGGGTAGCAAAAGCAAAGAGTATAAGTAAATGGAATAATTAAAGTTTTTTTGTTTTGTTTTTGATTCAACGAAAATTGTATTGCAACAGTTTAAAGTTTCATAAAAAATGGCGCTAAATGCCAAGTCAATGGAAATCGAAATCGCAGATCAAAGGTAAACGTTAATTGGAATGCGCTTGCTACGAGAATGTCTTGTTTTAGTTTTTTTTCTGCCTTTCCATTATCATCATCGTCATCTGCTTTTGTCTTTTAGTTTTTATGTTTAGAGTGTTTTTGTTTAACGCTATTTTCTTTTGATTAACTCAACTCTCCCCCGTTGATGGCGTCGCTTCCGCATCCGCTTGGAAGACACCTGGCGTCCTTGGGTGTTCAGTGTGTGTGTGTGTGTGTGTTCTGGGTGTAGGGTGGGCATGTTTGGAGATAGATGTGTGTGTGTTCGCTAGTATATTTAATTATGGAAAGCGCCAGTTTTGTGTGCGATTCTTGTTTGTTTGTTTTGACGTCAAAGCAGGCAGTTTAGAGTTCATTTACAAAGGCGCAAATTACGATGTTTACATGTTCTGTATGTCTTGTAAGGTGGCCTCCATCTCCTCCTGCAGCAGCTTGTTCTTGCCCCGCTCATTCAGCAGGTCATCTGATCGGTGAATTTTTTATATTTTTTGCAGGCAGTTTGTTTGGTGTTTTTGGTGGGGCAGGGCGGGGCATGCAACAAATTGTTTAGCAAATAGCAGCGAGCGCAAGTTGTAGTATTTTGTTAAGCACAACGACAACAAAATAATAGATATATGAAAAGTAAACAATAAAGAAAATCAAATTAAAAAAGGTAATCAAAAAATCGAGGTACATAAGGATATCACTAGACAAACAGTCGGTACTGGATATATTCGGAATAAGGAAATTAATTTTGATCCTACTTATTAACTAATAATAAAAATGTATAATTAAACAACTTAAGACCTTTCATCGTCTAAGGCAATTGTACTTTTAATTGAATATACTGTTTTTCTCTGGCTAGTTTTACTCTTACATTCTCAGTAAAATTCGTATAAAATCTTGGACGGACATACCTTCGAGCCTGTCGACTTCCTTCTGCAACTTCTGAACGGAACGTTCAGCGAACTCAGCGCGAGCCTCGGCCTATATGGTTGGGTAAAAATATTGGAATTAGTAAGATTTATAGACTGTGGAGAGATAAAGCATCAAAAAGTGGCTACCAACAGCAGGCTTGTGGATAAGGGAAATCATGTACATAATTTCCTTTATCCCTTCTGACTGTCAAAATATCTAAATGCTGTGTATTTTCATTATAAATTATATATAAAAACTCATAAGCTGATACACAGTATTTAGATTTAACCAATTTTTCACTAAGCCAAGCAGCTTCCCAAATATTCTACCAAAACCAGCATAATAATAATAAAAATAACTTGTGAAAGACATTAAATGAAAGTGATAACAACACGCGTGATGTATGAGAAGGGTTAATAAATATAAATGTAATAAAAGTTAAAGTTAAAAGGCATTCAGATCAATGGTAGTCACTTTAAAACCTAAAGTAATTAAAATAAAATGCTTACAAACTGCTGACGCTTTCTTTATATTTATTTTTTTATGGGGGTTGGTTTTTAGACAAAACCTAAATCAGACACATTAAATCATTAAGGGAATGATATTACTTCTACGCAGTCACTGCACAAAAATTGAAAAATGCTGTTAAGATATCTCTTTAATATCTACGCCCATTCAGTCTGGGGCGACTTACAGCTTCTACACTTAATTTGAACTGTATGAGCTCCTTTTCGTAATATTTCTGATTAACGCGTGCCTAGACGTCGAGAGGGAAATACAACACAAAATATAAATTATCACACAAATAGATCGATTGAGTTGCGAGTGTGCGTGTGTGTGTGTAGGAGGGGATAATAGTATAAAATATCTACCGAAATAAGATATCTCTGTTTGGAATTAATAATTGGACTCTGTCTACTTAACGAGAATTAATTCTTTCTATAGGAATGCTGTGGCAAGACATATCGATCGTTAATCGGTAATTAATCGATCATTAATTGAGATCTACTTAGCAGTGCTGGAAAACTGTTCAACTTTCAATGGGTTTTACTTGCTTTTTTGGCTTGCAATCAATGCACAAAAAGTTGTTTTCAATTTTAAAAACAAATGTACACACACACAGTAGTTCCTATTACGAAACACCTAATACTTGCCCATGATATGTACGCTATATCGACTGATCGATCTATTTTACATAACTCATAATTTGTGGTATTCCGCTTTCGTTTGCTGTATTTTCACACACAAAGCTCTTGGCATAAAAAGAAAATATCAAATGTCGAATTGACGAATACATATGTACAGAGAAATTTAAAATTGAGAATAACGATTTGTGCAATTCAATATTTTCTTTTTTCTTTTTTGGTCTTAGATTAGGGTTAACTGATTAGTGCTTAGACTATGTTAGGGCTTAGATTAGCAGCGGGGATTAACCAACACCAGAGAGATTCACCGAGACCACGGCGATTATAGATAAGTTCGACTCGCTCTCGGTCGTAATATACCTCTTTCAGAGAATGATCCAAGACTTTGATTTGCGTCTCAAAGGTTTCCTCTTTTTGTGTGGCCTGTTTTTTAGTGTTCAGTGTTGGCAAGCGGTTTTTATTTGTTATATTGAACGCAAATTTGTAAAGTATTCATGCAAAAACAAATAAGGTTGGTATAACATCCAGCAGGTGCGCAAACAATAATTGGATATTGGGCATATTTTAGCGGCAACGTAAAAACAATATGCATGAAAGTAAGAGAAAATATATAAAATTTGGATTAGATAAAATGTTGGAGTAAGTATTTTTCGGTTCATATGTATACATATCATGTCGGTAGACATTTTATAGGAATTAGTACGTAAAAGAACTGAAAAGGGGAGGTGGCTTCTTAAAGAAGTTCCCTCTTTTTCGAGGGAATATTGTCTTGAAATATCCCTTTCCCGGTTTGGGACATTGAATTAAAAACAAACAAAACGAGAAACAACAACAAAAGATACGCTGGTTTGGACACTCTCAATTTTCGCTTTAGATTTCGATTTCGAGATCTGGGAAACTCTTTGCGCTTTTCTGGGCCACTTTATGGTACAAGGCTTAGGCGCTTTCAATCGTATCTACCTCCTTTAGACGAGTGTTCAGGGTCTTGATCTGGTTCTTGTACTCTTCCTCACGTTGGTTGGCCTATATAATTGAACCGTTGTTGTTGTTGTTGTTTCGCGGGGAGTTTTAATTTTTGGTATAGGGGAATATTTAATATAGATATTTAAGATCATATGGTTTTAAAGTCAAATTACTCCAAAATGGAGAAGGTGGGTGCATCACCCTAATAAACAGATACTGACCTTCTCCTCAGAGACTTCCAGGGACTTCAGGTTGTTGCCAACCACGCGGAGCTCTTCCTCAAGCTCCACAATTTTGCTGTTGTTCGGCAGAGAGAGTAATAGAAGGAAAAGAGATTATCATTAAATAGTTGTCTAAATATAAGCTGGGAACGAGGAATAGTACAACTCATGCAATTGCTAAATATAAATGTGGTTTCTTTCGAGCGCCATTTATGCCCAAACAGCAATGCCAAAGTTGACACTCAAACACTTCACTTTCGAAAAAGATCTTGTGGCTGCCAACGGAGGCGATGAGGCTATGATGAGTTATGGAGTTGGCCAAGAGCCGAGACGAGAAATCCGTCAAATCATGATGCGAAGGTCTGGCAAATATTTTTGTTATAATAACAATTGTTTTTTCGGGCCGGCAATTGAAAAGATTTCACTTTTTCTGGCCTCACTCTTTGGCTATTTTTACACTATGGAAATTATAAATAAATATTTGCGTATCTTCTATCCGGAATAAACGGCGCAAAGAAACGAACGTGGATTATATTTAACCAAATGCAGTTAGTAGACAAAAATGGACTTCGACATTGAAGGCGGGGGCGGATGGAGGCGTGGCAGTGGACAAACCTTTCGCTGAGCTCAACCTTCTCCTCGGAACGCTCCAGATCCTGTTCCATGAGCACGAGTTTTCTGGCAACCTTTGGACGTAGCGTGGCGTGGCATGGCATGGCATGGCGGGGCGTGGCAAGGTGTTAGCATTGTGTTTAGTACACACATAGTGGGGGTTTTTTTTATTGGCATGGGTTAAATATAGGGATGGCATAGAAAAAACGGTTTTCAAAATTAGTTTCGTGTCTGGCTGGGACGGCGGCAGATTGGCAAAAAATGTGAATACTGTGTGCTTTAATTCATGATTCATTGCCACATGGAGCAGCAGTTGGGGCTAAAAAGGTGCAAGTTCTCTGTCATGTTTTTACTCGACTCTCTTCGGGCTTCGGTTGCAATTCAGCGCTCTCTTTGAGATCTTTAAAGCGCAATGACCTACAACGTCAGGTCATTGTTGCTTCAGTTCCCAGCATAATGAGAGGTCACATGAGAATTCCGACCTGAGAAGGGAACTTTTCCACCTCTTTTAACCCCTCTCATTTAACCGTTCCATGTACTGTGCTTCTTCTAATTGATCTAATCTATTAGACATGCTTTTAAAATACAAAGTGTTACATGGTTCTCGAGGATATTCACATTTTTAACCAAGCATACAACAAATATATATAGGCAAAAGCTAGCTAGCTAAACAAAAACAAGAACGAAATCAAACTCAAAGTTTAAATTTAATTTAAAGGGAGAAATGCAAGAGGGCGTTTTCTTTTTAATTGAGGTTAGGTTGTTGAGGCAGTGTCAACATTGCTTTCATTATTAGGCACAATAAACGGGGTTGGAACAACTTGAACAATATATTTTGTATTTGGACTTATAACGTACTTTTCACCCTGCTCGGCACGCTCTTCGGCACGTTCCAAATCAGCTTCAACCATGGCCAATTTACGGGCAACCTTTTCTCATATATTTTCATATACATATGGATTCATTGATTCATTGTTGATTGATTGATTGATATATAATACAAGGAACGTCGGGTATACAGGAGAACATATAGAAAATGTATTAAATTTCATGTAGTTTTTACACAGATTTCATTTGGCGAAATAACACAAAGGAAGCGTAGTATTAGGTGAATTTTTCATTAGGTTTTAATGGATTTGTTTTTGATGTTTTTATGTGTTCTTATGTAGTGCCTTATGATATTTTAGTAATAACAAAACGGTGTGCTTAATTTTAGGGTTATTTTTTGTGTTTTTATTTGGTATTATCCCATAAAACTTGTGCTTTGGCGTCTTGCGGAGCCATACGAATTGTTGTTGTACTCAAGAGGTATAAATAATGCAGCAATTGAACGGGCATATATTCTCTGTAAATTTCCAAAATGTTGTACATTATCTATAAGATGAATTCAAATACCTTTTGCCTTCCTGATCACTTTTATATAAAACGGATAAAAACTTATTTCTTTTTTATTATCCCAAATTTAACAGATTTAAATTAAGCCCTATAAAGTTCCCCTAAGAAATTGCAATTTTCAGCTAAACTATTTTGGCAAAGGAAATTAAGAATTTAGAATAAACTAATAACAGTAAATTTCCACATATGGACTTAATATTTTTAGGAACTTCAGCTTTCATAGCAAACTTCCGCTTCTCGTTAAAATTAAAACGAATTCGAATTGAGGAAACTGGAGCTTCTACTAAGCTGAGAAATTCTTTAGGAACAGAGGAAATTGCTTTTGGCCGTGTAAGACTCCATGCCTATTGATTTTAATGGCCATGTTGACCAAATCTGTCTTTATTTCCTGTTGGCTCTATGCTAATATGTTTTAAGTGACTCACAAAAGTGAATGAATGAATGCATCAAGTCGGCCTCGTCGTCACATCATCTTTAGGTGGAAAAGATAACCAATGCATATGGGCCACGCACATTTCTCGCCACTGACTCAGCCCCCTTTCGATCGGCCTACGTCTGAGGGTCAAGTGAGCCCCAAACATCGCTTGATTCATCATCGATCGTTTTGGCAACCGAGTTTTTAGCCGCTTATGTCATGGCCACCGGTGTGAGCTCCAAGCTCGCGAAATCTACACGAGTCCATGCCCATCGGGGAGCGGCCTTCTCTTATCGGAAGGCGAGTTAAACAAACTCTTTTTAACGCTCTCTCACTCCCATTTACGGGTCCCATTTTTTATTTCTTGTACTCTGCACGTTTGCCTTAGTTTCTGCGAAAAGATAAGAACAGCAAAGGCAAGAAAATAGCAGGGAACGTAAGAAGGAGCTTATCTGCCAATGCTGGTTATCAGTTGGTATATTTCTTCGATCTGGTTGACGTGAAAAACACGTAAGCATTCTGCATCGATCGTGGGGTGAGGTAAACCTTGCTAGTACTTCGAAATTAATATAACTTTAAAGAACCAGGCTGTAAAATTATACAAAATCAGATTAATTTCTCATTTAGACACTGTGCTCCAATACCTTGTACTCCAAAATTAAGTTGCCATCTAAAATTTTCTAAGCTAATAAAACAAGTCCTACAAAACTACAATTTGCGAATCTCCAAATGACTGCAAGAAACCTATTCCAAGAATCCCAAAAATGTACAACAATTGGAAATAACCGAATATTATCTGCTCCCCTTCAATAAGATAAAGTTAGTTTTTTTGCTGCAGTTATATATTTGTATTTATATATCTTTTTGTTTTGTTTTTCTATATAATATGTTATATAAACATTAATTTGCAAAAATATGCATCAAAAATTAGACATTTTCTTGGGTTACAATTTATAATTTTAAGGTGTGTGGTGTTTTATGCATATATACCGTGAATAAACCTTACATTTTCTTTACACATACGTAAGTCGAATGGAAATAAACAAACAATTCGAGGGAATATAACCCAATTACACTTTACGTTTAAAACAATCAATTCTTTATCGTTATTATATGCTTTTCAAGCAAAATATTTCTCATGATGGAAGAGCATATACGTATATTGAGTACAATCAGCAGACTACTTGTGGACATCATCATCGTATGGACCGCTTAACATTTACTTTACATAATGCTATTGGTATTTTACAAATTAAGACACACGACGAGGCCTTTGCTAAGACCGCCTCCATTTGGGGGGAGTTCTTTACGAGTTACAATCAAGAATTCATTGGATTGGATTTACATTGTATGTACATCAACTAATACATCATCATCAGCATCTATACACATTTATATATATTGCATATTGTCAGGCGGCGGGCATTGTGTGCCTAGATTTAAGCTAAAGCTGCCATCAAGCTTCATTCGTCATCATCATCATCATCTGGATTCATCATCTACTAATCAACGCGGTAAGCACAAGTTTTACATCAACTCCTGGTGTTTGATTCCTGTGCCAAGTTTCGGGGTCGAGGAGAAGTCTCCTCTCATTCAATTCAAATCAAATTAAGTCAATTCGATATGTTCACTTTGGCAAAGAAACCAGATCTCAGGTGTCGTTATTGGGATTGTTGTTGTGTTCGGGGCTTGTTGTTGTGGAGGACAATGTGGAAGTTTCTTCACCAACAGCAGCAATAGTTCTGGATGCGTTATTGTTGGCATTAGCATTACATAGTTCTGATTTACTGATATTGTTACTATTGTTACTATTGTTGTTATTGTTGCTTATCATAGTAGAAGACAAATTGGTTTTTAGCTGCACCTCATCGTATTTCTTGTCAGCCTCCTCAGCAAGGAAACGCGCTTCCTTCAGCTGATTCTCAAGAGCGTCCATGCGTTCTTCATCGGCAAGGGCGCGGTTCTCAAGAATCTTGCGAGCACTACACATTCGATGTAGTTCATTTTTTTATAGAATAGACGGCGGCGACGACCATGCCCATAGAAGACAGTGACCAAGTGGTTAGCGATGATTTGCCGTTCCCCATCGGAATTGCAGTTGGTACAGCCGAAAAAGGTTTCGTGTGAATATCATTCGACGTCATCGTCCACATCATATGGGTTTTAGAGTCGTAGTGGTGGTGGTGGTTGTTGTTGTTGTTGTGGTCGTGTTGTTGTTGTTGCAGTTATGACAAACAGATGGTTTAAACACACATTCACAGATAGAGATAGATATTTTTTGGTTTTGTGAATTGTTTGGCGTGGTTGTTGTTGTTTGTAAAAAGAGACAAAAATTTGTTGTTGCCAGTTGAGTTAACAATTCGGATTTTGTCTACTTAATGAACAAGTATTTATACAAGAGGATGTGGAGACTAGGAAAGGAAAAGGTGGGGGGATAGGCATGAAACTTAAACCATGTTTGGCAGCATCTTAGTCAAAATTGACTACTGTAATGACCAAATTAGGTAGCATAAATTTTAGAATAGATTTAACGGACTTGTCTAGACTATTAATTTAGATCAAGAACGCAGACAAACTTGTCTGCTGCTAACTGACAGAATAATTTCAAGAACCAAACACTATTTAAGTTTCGAATCATTACAAACTTTGAGGGGACTTTTGCTTGACTTCTATTTCTATTTTAGACATAATTTCTAAACAGCCATTTGACTAATAGACTACCATAAGCTTATCTAGGACATCATGCTTTCCTATACATATAATTTTACAATGTTTACAAGAATGTAGGGTGAGCATCCACGGTGTTCCAGTTCCAGCGGCGGGTCGACATCTTTCAACTTAGAAAACTAAATGCTGTTTACAGAAATTCTTACATACTAACTTAAGAACATCATCATTATGACAGTGACCATTATTATAACGACAATTATATCGTTCTTGTTAGAGAGTTGTTTAGGTAGAAATTAAAAAAGAGAGCGCAGATAAATATAGACAGAGGAGACCCAAAACCTAATTAGTAACGCAAATGTTGACCAAGTGAACCTAACCTCACGGAAGACAAGAACCTCAAGAACCTAATAACCCTAGAGCCCTAAAGAACGGATACGAATTTCCGTGGATAAATATGGATACCATGACTATACCTCTTCGTATTTCTTATCAGCTTCTTCTGCAATTAATTTTGCTTGTGCTAATTGGTTCTCCAAGAGAGCTACTTTGTCGTCTTCCATATTTGTGCGATTCTCGAGCGCTTTTCGTATCCTGCATTTTGTCGCAGCATTGCGGAATGACATACAGATACGGTTAATGTTATATGTTTATATATATAGTAACTCAAACTTAGGTAATTCGCAATAGTAAACGCTGTAAACTTATAAAGTACATAATTCGGGGTATACAGTTGGGTGGTATAGATTGGGGCGGGTCATAGGAAAGGTAACGAGATACTAACCGTTCGCTCTCATCGGCGGCCTGAGAGGCTTCCGACAGCTTGGCTGTGGCGGAGCCCAGACGCTCCTCAGAGCGCTCCAAGTCTTCTTCGAGCAACTGGATGCGACGGTTCAGAGCAGCAACCTCGGATTCGGCCTATAAGACAAGCGTTCGAAGGTCGAACGAACCAGATATAGCATATCCATTCGCCAATTCTTATGATAGAGACTTAATTTTAATTTACTTCTTACACATCTAAACTAAAGTGCTTAGAGCTTAAAAGGCAAGAAATACACAGTAATGCTAGTTTTGGTATGGGAAAACTGCTTAGATTCTGATTTGCTACCTTTGGTATAGGAAAACTATGTATAACTCCTCATTTATATTTTCGGAGTGGAATACTACACATCCCTAATAGGTTTGCGCTCTCTTTAACCCCGTATTAAAATTCTTAAATTTGTAAACTTAATTTCTGGTTCCCTACAAAGTCGACCATTCGTCCAATTTCTGTTTTGTGGCTTCTACCTGTAAAGAAAAGTTTCTGTTCCACTTCCCCGTTGTTGTTGCTGTTGCTCGTGTTTTCAAAGAACGAGGAAAATTGGCCCAACGCTTCAAAATCGCGTGTTATTTTGGCCAAGTGCAATCGATACTGGCCATCAAAACTAAACAAAGTTCAACAACACTGGATACGTGTGATACGTGATATGGGTAGAAATTCCCAAATGAAGCCAATTCAAGGTTTTTGGCCCCCTGACGTCATCGAGTTAGACTAATCGAGAGTTTTTCCCACCGATCGAAGAATTATACCCATTAAAGAACGGAAAATATTCGATGCTATATGTGGCCTTATAGAGCAGCGAGCAGCGCGCACGTTAAACGATGAAAAGCGAAAACGGTCGGCGTTCGATTCACACACGCCCAAAAATGGTGAAAAAAGTATAAAAATACAAAATGAAAACAAAGTTTGAATCGAAAACGGCTGAAAAGCAATTGGACAAGGCAGTCCGGTGCCAGAGCCAGTGCCAGTTCCAAGTTCCATGTCCATGTCCGAAACCATGTCCAATGACTGATATGGTGCCGGGCATAGATACAGATAGGTGTACACCAGTGGCTGCTGATATGTGTGTACTATGCATAGGGGAATTGGCAGAATGACAGAGTGACGAAATGAGCGAATGACTAGCTGACCAACTGACGACGCCTAGAACCGAAACAACGAAGTGAGTGCGGGCAATAAAAGGTACAGGCATCGCTCCAAAGGACAAACTTCATTCTATTATAAGCATTCGTTAGGAATTAAGTTAAGAAAACAATTTGCATATATTTTCCTTAAATTTGAATTCTTTATCCAAAGCACAATTATTGTTCAATAATAATTCAACAAATTTCAAATTTTAAAAACTATTTGTTAAAGTTTTTAGTTTTAATTTTTGAAAGTTCTTAGTTCACTGTATCGAGCGCGGATTGTGTCGTGTGATTATGAATTGGAACCAACCGTGTTGGCTTACGTCATCGTACGAAATACGAACACAAGCACATACGCGCTTTAAACGATAAAAAGCATTTCGAATTGGGGGAGCATAGCAGGCGCAGCTTTCCAAACACGAAAGTCACACAACAAACCGCCGATGAACAACGAAAAATGCCAAAAACCGAGGAGGCTCAAAAGACAGAGCAAAGAAGTCAAAGAGTGGATTCCAGTTGGGTTTCGTTTTGTAGCGGGAGTCTCAGCTCCATTCCGCTCACCCTCTCGGCGTTTGAACTCATTAACAAAACGTATTGAAGATTAAACGCTTTATTAACGGGTCACAGAAGGGGGAGGGGCTCACAAATCACAGGGCGAAGAACACGTTTTCAAAAGAGAGACAAAGAGAGAATTGGGACAAGATGGAGCCGAAGAGAGCAAAGAGAGTGGAGAGTGGCCTCCATTGTTGTGGAATTCATGAAAAATGACCGGCAAAATGCAAAAAAAAAATTTAAATGCCGAAAAAAACAACTCGCGTACGAAAAGAAAAAGAAAAAAGTCAATGCAAAAGCGAAAAATTGTTGACGGCTTAGTCACACACACCTTGAAACCTCGTTACTTCTTTGTTATTGCCCTGACAACCGAAATAAATAACAACAAAAATGAGACTTATTGGAGCGCTACGTATAGGGCGTGTTGTGCTTGTATTGTATGTTGATGCATTTTTAATTATGAAACGAAAAATAAGCCATGAATAAATACACTCACTGCTACTCCAAAGACGATGCTCTCAAGCATAAAATATTTTTCAAAAATTCAGCGGTGACATGGGGAGGGGAAAAGGGCAGGCAGGGTGTAGCGATGGCGTCATATTCTGTAATCTCGGAATTACGAAACTGGCAAAAGGCAAAGCGAGTACAAATCAAAACCAATTTGTCACAATGCGCGCATTGAAATTATCAACGTTCAATTGCAAGAGGGGGGACAGAGTGGGATAGAAGAAAAGGAAATGGGGGGTTAAAGAGAACGACAGAGTGACATTGAAAGCCGTTTTTGTATAGAAATTGACAATAAAGCAAATTATGTTTTTTGTTTTAGACTCTTTCGTATTGTTCCCTTTTCCAAAATGGGGAAGCGAAACGTCAATCACTGGCTGGCAGCGTGAAAAACAGGGGAAATCAAGCTTTCAGAAAAATCTTTTTAAAATCGCAATCCTCTCTGCAGTGACGTCACACTCAACACACATACTGATGGAGAAGGAGCCCTCGCACACTCAATTGTCTAATTAGAATTGAATTAAGAACATGGCAGAGCCAACGGGTGGAATAAAAGCTGCAAGCTGAAAGGCATTAAGAGAATTAAACCACTTATTGATGAGCGTGGCGTAAAAATCATAATTAATCGAATTCAGAACACCGCTAGCTAAACGATGTGGCTTCTACTTCTACTTCTTCGGTGGCGGACTCTTCTTCGACCGGTTTTTTTTTTTTGTCGCTGAGAAAGCTGATTGTATCAGAAAGCCAGAAGAATCACTCAATTTACAAAAGACTTCTTTCTCCTTTTTGGCCTTATGTAAATGCGTGTGTGTGTTCTCCGCCTGTTTTATGCTAATGCTGCGCTGTGAAGCGAGAGAGATAACACAGCACACACTGTATTTTCAAGAGGTGAATGAATTCGGTCAGCGATAAGAACAGTTAACCCAGAACACCCTGTATCCCTGTGTCCAACAATTTGCCCAAAATTCGTTCATCACGAAAAGAACAACAGAAAGACAGGAAAAACCACTGAAGAGTAAAAACAACCACAGCAACAACATTCACTTAAGAGCGCAAGCCAGAGAGAGCGCTCAGACGACGAGACTAACACTTGCGTTGTCCCGCTTCCACAAACGCACACACACCACACCGAAAACGGTGGTAGAGAGAGAGAGAGAGAGATAGGGAAAACGAAAGAAGAAATGCTTGACTATCTTTTTTCATTTAGGTAGGATTTATGCAAAATTTATAAGACAGGTCACGCAGTTGTTTTCCCATACCAAAAGGGTAGCAAAAATTCAGCTAAGACACTACATATAAAGGAAGGCGGCTTACTTCTTCGCGTCGCACAACCTCCAACTGCAGGCGCTTGTGGAACTCTTCACACTCATCTTTATACTTTTCCATCTCCTCTTTGGTCTGGCGCATCTTCTTCTTCAGCACGTCCAAGAGAGTGCCTTGTGGAATGCTGGTCGTCATTTTTGTGGTTTTTCTTCTTCCCTTTTATATCCAACGGCAGATAAAGTTGTGGGTGTTTTCCTGACAAAGTGTTTTGCACTTGAGTCGAGCGAGCACTCTGCCTTTTTCGACAATTTCTCTCTATGGCAGCACCGAATTCAATTTACAACTTGAAATCTCGAGGTACGGACACACACTCACACTATTGAATCGAGCGAGGAACGAACGAACACACATACAGTGAACCACCGGTTTTTCTTTTCTTCTTTCTCTTTAACTGCTTTTTCTTCGGCTTTGCGGCAGTGTTTTGTGGTAAAATTTGGTTGGGAACACTATGTGGAGTGGATTAACTTGTGTTTTAATATAAATATAACTATTTGGTGGCCAAAACACACACGGATCGACGGAGAGAACGACGCGATTGCGACGAGTACGAAATTGGAAATGAATCCGAAACACTTGGCAGCGCCGTTGGAGCGGCGGTGGTGGTTTGTGCGAGCGGGACAACTGCTGTGCCGCGTGCGTGTGACTTTCCAGTCTGTCTGCCTCGCCTAAAACGCTGCGCCACTGTATGAGTGTGTGAGTGCCGCTGGAAAACCTGTTAAAAGCCGCTAAAATTCTGTCGACATTGTTGTTGTTTGGCATTAATTAGTTAAGAAATATTTAGGATTTTTGTCATTTCCAGGCAAATAATATTATGCAAAAACGGACAGAGTGTAAAGAGCACAAAGATGATGCGAGCAGGTAACGTGTGTAACGTGCTTTGCATGTGTGTCGGTGTCTGTATTTGCCAACGCAACTTAACGGCTCCTCTCTCGTCATCGCCATAGCCATCTCTCCCTCTCCCTCCCACACCTCCCACTAATTGTAAGGGGGGAAAACGGAAAACACAATGCCGGCGCTTTATCATCGGGCTTATCAGCAAACGACGTAAGGCAAAACGTAATGACTAATCTGAAGCTCTCCCTCTCTTTCTCCAATTGGCCGCTTTTCGTGAAGTTCGCAACCACCTGTAGTTATGTTTTTTCCCGGCGTGATGGCGTAATTGTTTTGATAATGCAAACACTCAATGAGCGCTCGTCCATTTTTAGCCGGCGACATTGAAAGGAAATTAAAAGTAAATAAAAATACAAAAAGGCTAAGGTCGCCGAGCCTAATAATTAATTTGTCTCCGATTTGGCAAAGTCGAGCTTTGGACGCGTGTGGTTTTATGCTTTGGCCAAATATGGCCGGGTTTTCCTTTTAGTGTTTCAAACTGTTGCCATTTTCAGACTACAGAGAATTGAATAAAGCGCTGGAAAAGCGTATAAAAACCGAGGCGGTGCAGGGGTGTACTAATACCATTTAGCGCGCTTATCTCAAGCTCTCTTTTTTCCCATTTACGGTTCCACCCGCACAGAGAGTAAAAGAGAGTGCGAGAGCAACAGGTGGCCGGCTAGTACCGTTAGGCATTCCAGCAATTGCGTAACTAATTAAACAATTGCCTGCAATTAAGTTATTTGTCCAAAAATGTTTGGAATACCGTTCTAACGAGAGTTGTGGGAAATTGTGTATCGTATTTGCGACATTTTTAGGACAAAACTTTCCGAAAATAACTGATTAATTCCGTCAAATTCTAAAAATTATAAAGCAACTATCCAAAAGATACTGCTTCTACTTTCACCAAAAGACAATCTCAGCAGTAAATGCTAAAAAAAATGCGTAAACCTAAACGAGGTCAAGTCTTGCAAGAAAATGCGAAGCGAAGGCCGAATCAAGACAGCGGGGCCAACGTAGGGTTAAGAAAATAGCGAAAATCGCGAAATGACGAGGGCGACCACGACGACGTAATCGCTTTGCAATGCAAAAGAGCAGCGAAGGAGAATATGAGACAATAACAAACTGGAGCAAGAACCTAACCAAACTTTGGACACTACTTGGAACGGCGCAGCAACAACAACGAGGTGGCTTTTCCTTCAGCTTGGTTGGGGAAAAAACACAGAAGATGTACATAGATGTACATAGTAGTAATAAATCAAAGTTTCCCTTATTACCCGCTTGAGCTGCGTGTTCATGATGTTGTGAAGCTCGTTCCGAATGATATTGAACTTCATCATGGTGTCAGAGCTAAAGATGGACCTGCCGAACGCC
The DNA here is from genome assembly GCA_008042635.1 of Drosophila nikananu. NCBI lineage: Eukaryota > Metazoa > Arthropoda > Insecta > Diptera > Drosophilidae > Drosophila > Drosophila nikananu. The sequence goes on from VNJV01007353.1 coordinate 117,727, forward strand.
AGTCCGGGGTAGTCGGCACATCGGCCCTTGTTCCGGCGTGCCTCACGCTCAGCCACGATCTCGGCCGCTTCGCTGGTGCAGCGAAGTTTTGACCACTCTGCCGCCTGGTTATCGTCGTCGTCGGCCAATGCAATGCCCTCGTCAATGGCCCCGGCACTGAGATCGGTGGCCAAACTGTCGCTGCTAAGCTCCATGGCATTGCCGGAGGCTCCGGATCGCTTGCTGCGCTCCTTTTTGCCCGACGATGAGGACTTTTTCTTGCGTTCGCTCTTCTCCGACTTGTCCGATTTTTCCGACTTTTCGCCCTTCTCTCGCTTCTTTTTCTTGCTCTTGGTGCTCGGAGGAGCTGCTGGCGGCACGCCGGGTGCTCCTGACGTTGCTGCTGTGTTCGCTGCTGCACTTTCATCCTGCACACTGCTTTCGTCCGTGGGGGTGGGACTATTGCTGCCCAGAGAATTTGTCACAGATTCGCTTAGTGGCAGGCTCAGGGTGCTCCTGCTAGGCGCTGTCTCCTGCAGCTGCTGCTCCTCCACCACGGGCGCCGCCTCGCCCCTGAGATTGGACAGGACGCCTTTGGAGTCGCCACGATAAAGAGCGGCCAGAATCTCCTGCACATTAGGTACATTGGGACGTCGGGTACCGGAGAAGCGCGGATGATGCTGGTGGCCACGTCGCTTCAGCGAGGCGGGCGTCAAGCTGTGGCCCTGACTGTTGTTGCTGTGGCTGCCAGTACCACTGGTGCTCGAGTCGTTGTCGTTGTCCATGTCCGAGTCGCTCCAAAAGTCGCTGACCGGGGAGTAGCTCCTGCTGCTGCTGCCCCCTCTAAACTGTTGGTAGAGTTCCGCTAGGTGCAATTGGGCCTCCTCATCGCAGTAATAGAGGAGGTCGTCCAGCACGTTTAGCTGCGCCTCGATGGAGCACCAGCGCGAGGAGAGGCCAGATTCAGCGCCGTCACTCTGGCCTCCCGGATGGCGAGTGTTCCTGGTTCCACGCTTTCTTTGCTGCTGATGATTCGCTTTCTTATCACTTTTCAACAATTGTTTCTGCTTCTGTTTCGGTTTGGCAACTGTTTTGCCAGACTGCGCTAACACTTGCTGTTTTTCTGAAAATTGAATAATACTTAGCTAGGAAGGGCGATCGACGTCGGCGGGGGTCGAGCACTCTTCGGTGTTAATTATTTGGGGGTATTTACGGAAAATCCAATTATATGTGTGTTTTTGAGTAAATTTTTGGCCAAAATTCCGCTGCAGGGACGCTTTTGGCGACAGTCGACTTATCGATAGTGGTTTAAGTCACGGCTACAAAGAGTAGCTCTTTCAAAAACCAGTGTAGCCATCTCATTCGCTCTAACGCCTCAGCGTATCCCTTACTCTTTCTTTCCATTGATTGATATTCAATGGAAACAGCTGGTAGTGTAGCCATAATTTTTAAGGAAATATGTCGGTTCTGGCGAAAAGGCCAGTAATAATTTTAATTACTTTATATATTATATTATATTTTAACAACTAAAATATTTAAGATATATCAAGCTGTACTTTTTTTATAGACTTTAAAGTTGTTTGGACATTTCGTCGAAAATTCTGGCAACACCACAAGCTGTTTCAATTGAATCTGGAAAGCGCCGATATTGGTTGTGAAGGGAAGCTAACTGCTACGACACGTTTACATTCTGTGAATTTAAAAACACTTGAAATTTAGAATTAAAGAAATTTACGCTTTTGCTGCGTCGGTTTTTTGTCGTTGCCGCCGCTGGTGAGTAAATGCCGATGCGCCCGCTTTATTTGATGGGCCAGTGTTTGCCGGCGCGCCGAGTTGCCAACAAATTTGATTTTTATGCTTTGATTTTGTGCTGGCGGTTTAACGTTGCTGTTGCATGTTTGCAACGGTAATGTTGTATTTGCTGCCTTTGTTGTTATTGCCCTTGCTGCAGTTTTCGCGCTGCTACTTTGTGGTTGTTGGTGTAGCTGCTTGACTTTAACTGTTTTTGCTGTTGTTGTCGTCTTGCTATTATTATTATTGTTGTTGTATCTCACTTTTTGCCATTCATATGCATTATTAACTTTCGCAGTTCCCTGAGTTAATGTTTTTTCGTACATATTTTGTTGCTATTGTTGTTGCTTGTGTGATTTGGTGCGTGTTGCTTGCTTGTTATTGGATTTGCTTGGTTATAGTTTTTTATTTCAAACAGCTGAGCTCATTGTACCGCTAGTTTGCCTATTTTTATTGATGATTTAATACAGATTTTCTTTTTTCGTTGCTTTTGTATTTGGCTCTTTGGCAGACTTTCATTAGCGCGTGAAAATTGCCGAGAAAAGTTTCCGCTACACTGTAATTTTTAGCTGTTTTTACACTTTATGTAATTGAAGGGATCACTAGAATTGCATTTGAGGCGACTCAAATGAAAGCAGTGATTTTAATTTATTTATTTAATTTATTAATGTCAATTGATTGCTTGTTAATTATTTAATTTTCCTGCTGGCGGGCGCTGCTGCTGGCTGGTTCTCTGCTGCTGCTTTTTCCACGCAGTGTTGTACTTGAAAATGTGTTCGCCGCAGCGATCACTTTTTGGGGCCATTTGGGGCCTCTCAGTGGCTCTCTCTTCATCCTCTCTCAACTGCCCCCCGTGTGGCAAGTGGGTGGGAGCGGGCAAGCGATATGAATAAATGCAGTTAGATCGCAGGGCGTAAGAAAAAGAAAGCAAGAGCGAGGAAATGCGAACGCTCTCTCTATTACGACCGCTAAGAGTTTTCCATTCTTGCCGCTCCCGCTCCGCATTTGATTCATTTAATTGCTTATCTCTTCTGTTGTCTTCGTTTTCTGGTTATTAGTCAGTAAGGCATCCGTTGTCATCATGTTTATTTTAAAGCCCTGGGCTGGGCCAAGCAAACATGCTGCCTGATAATAATTCTATGCTGTCTGATAAGCATTATTTACTTTTTATAAGTTTTCAAGAGATAATTGTTACCTGCTCCACACCTCTATCTTTTTTATTTCGATTTTTTTGAAACGCTGCCAATTGGCAGTGTCCTTGGAATACTTTCCCGAAATGTCTCCCAATCAAAAGACGGATCGCAATTCGAATTCTTTTTGGAAACACTGCGGCCGCACAGTGAAAAATGTTTTAGAATCTATAGATTCTCAGGAACACAGTGTGTGTATGTGTGCTTTTTCGCGAGTAAATCTTTTTGGCAAGCGAACAAAGATTCAGCTGCGTTATTTGATATTACCCCAAAATGCATCCTGCCTCTCTTTCGCACTCGCCGCTGGCTATTTTCAACAAATTTAAAAATAGCGCCTCTCTCGACAGGCGTGCCAACAGCTAGAGGAGGTAAAGAGAGACAGAGAGATAACAAGAGAGCGGCAGTGCTGCGTTTCAATTCCTGACTGCTCTTCCATTTGTTATAGAGAGCGGCAGTGCTGCGTGTCAATTGCTGACTGCTCTTCCATTTGTTTAAAATTTTGAAAAAGAATTTATGATTTTTTCCATCTTGGAATTTTTGAAAATACGGAAGGTTTGCCGTTTCCCCCAAACATTTACTCCAATTTCATACAGCCAAGGTGCCATGAAATTGGCGTTAAATTGCCGCGGCCTCATTTCTTAGACACTTTCCCCCAAAGAACCGTGGCCTGTCACCAAATCGTATCCGAAATTGCTGTTATAAATTTATGTGTATTTCTTGCCTTGCATGCATTTCAAAATATTGAGCAGAAGCATAAAATATATGTATTACATATCTATTTTTCTTAAGAAATAAACTGACATGTGGTAAACTTGTTGGGGGAAAATGTTTTAGGATTCTAGACATTTAAAATCTGACAAATGGTGGAGAAGATTTCAAATGATTAATGGAATGTTTTTCGTCTGGTTTATTTTGTTCCCTTAAGTGATCTAACTAATTATGATTTTTATACCCTTGCAGGGTATTATAATTTTAGTCAGAAGATTGCAACGCAGTGAAGGAGACATCTCCGACCCTATAAAGTATATATATTCTTGATCAGCATCAACAGCCGAGTCGATCTAGCCATGTCCGTCTGTCTGTCTGTCTGTCCGTCTGTCCGTCCGTTTCTACGCAAACTAGTCCCTCAGTTTTGAAGCTATCTGGATGAAACTTTGCAGATAGTCTTCTATATGCTCTCACTGCTATA
>VNJV01007355.1:0-31298 GCA_008042635.1 Drosophila nikananu
CTTGGGCTTACCTAATATATAAATCAAATATAAAAGGCCATTCCAAATGCCAAGTTTAAGGGTAAATATAATAAATATAATTTAAATATATAGAAATTATGAGCAATGCTTGCACTTACTCCACAAAACAATGGGCGGCGGTTAGCACCCAGCCCGGCCGGATGAGCGATCCCCCGCACAGGTGTCCCGTCCCAAAGAAATAGCCATCGTTGAGGGCCTTCCTAATGCCCACCTGATGCCTGGTGGCGCCCACAGTGGCCTCCGTGCCGTTGATGATGCGCCCGGGGTCCACATCGTAGCGTGGCTTAATGCTCCTGGCGCCCAGCGGTGTGGGACGCACAAAACCTAGAGGAAATTAAAGAGGAGTTTAAGAGGAATTTAAAAGGAAATAGAAGGGAGTTGTAGGATAGTTGTCGGGTAATCCAGGAAATAAGGAAGAGAGTAGCTTACCATTCAGTGACGCTGGCAGGGTTGTGAGCACAACCAGGAGCAGAGATCCCGCCAGAAGTGGTCCCGATCCGATCATGGTTGGTGGTTAGCTTCGCTTTTTTCGGCTGTGTTACGTCCCCGACGTGGCAATGCCAACTGGTGCAGGAGTAGGAGGTTCCGGCGAACACATATCGCCGTCGACGCGGTCTCCGCCAAATAAATCTGACAGCGGGACGGGCATCCTAATCTAATCAGAAAACACATCATCATCATCATCATCACGATCGTACATCGCACATTATACATCGCATGTACATACAAGAGACGAAACCCTTCGGGCTTTCAGCCTTCGCTAAAATGACTTGTCATTGCCGGAGCCGAAGACTGAAGACCGGAGAACGAAGACCGGAGACCGGAGAGCTCACATGGGTGCGCTGGTCTAACCAAAAACTGCAGCCACTCGAGGCGCTTCCACTGGATTTTCCCTCTACAGCAATCTGTGGGTTAAACACACCGATTTATGACGCCTCTCCGCCAAAAAGCAAGGGGAATTTGTGTACTTGTGGAATTTCCGAAAATCAAAAAAATTTGTTTCTTTCAAATCAAAATTTATATCTGGAAATCGTCGGTCTAATCGTATATCTCCTGGGCTTTCTAGATTAACAACCATATCTCCTTGGGGTTTTTTGTAGACCACCAAGTAGAACCTATTTAAATGTTCTGATTTTGGTGTGGCGACCGTGAAATAAATAAAAAATATATATAATATAAAATAAAAAAAAAACAAACAAATAAAATCGTATTTTAGGTGTGCTTTGGCGACCGTTCTCAGGCTTATTAAAATATAAAAATGCATGTAAAAGCATTAAGAAACCAACCTAAAAATATAACAACCTCATAGAGTCTTTATTCCATTTACTCACTAAAATATCCTATTTAAAATCAGAAAACAATTTGCGAATACGATTAAAAAAAAAAGTCCCTTATCAGCCAAGAAATCCTTGCTGTCCCTGTCACCTAAATTTCCCAGAAAACTCGTCGATCAGCGACACCTTCAATGCGAATTTGTTTGATCGCTGACCGTTGCTACGATTTCGAATTAATTTAACTCGCGGCTCTTGGGCAAATAAAATTGATTAATATTTCAGTTAACTAGGCTGGTAAACAATATATAAAAAATCAGAAAATTAATAGGCAAGAGAGATATGGCAACAAGGAGTGAGTGCCCCCCGACCAAGAGTTACTCATTCTCCAGCGAAATCTGGGTCAATTTCGATAATTATAACAATTTTTATTTGCTATTATTATTGGTGGGGAGATAGCTTAATTTTTGTATACTTTATGCCTTTAAGTGTTTATTTACTTAACCATATATAATAAGGTCAAAGTGCTTTGTTTGCTCTTTTGTTTATACTTTTATGAGCCAATTGTGAAGACAATTCAATTAATAAACATGAACTATTGGAAAAGAAAAGGGGGGGAAATGAAGTGTAAAATTGATAGCTTTACTTAAAGAAATCTTGTTAAGGAATATTTAACGTATTTTACTTTAGTTAATCAGAAAAGCAGATCGAATATTGTTATTTATGAGAAACGATTAAGACCTTTATATATTCAAAAAACCTTGGTCATTTTTTATAGGGCTTACGAGGCCTTTAAACGTAATAACAAAATTTGCTAGCTCCTTTTTAAATCATATTTATACGTAAATATAAATTTGTTAAAACTAAAAAGATTATAAATCGTTGAAAACTCTATTTTGCTTATAGTTCCCAACTATTTTTTCATAGAGCCTTTAAGGCCATAAAACTTGAAAAAGAAATTAAATTCCTTTCCCATAATTATAAATATAAATATAAATTTATTTTTCACATAAATATAAAATATATAGCAATTAAAGTAGAACCAAATACTAAGGCCTTAAGTAAGAAAACAATTATAGTTCCCAAGTCTTTTTTTGTAGAGCCTTTAAGGCCATAAAGCTTGATAAAGAAATTCCCTGTTAAATTCCTGTTTAAATATTAATATAAATTTAATAAAATTGCATATGAATATAAAATGTAAAGTAGAAAAAGTATAGAAGTATAAAAAAAAAATATCCTTAAATAAGAAATGAAATATAATTCCCGTTTTCTTTCAAAGAGCCTTAAAGGTCTTAAAGCTCAATGTAATTTACTTTTATATTTAGAGAGTAAGCAGCCTGCAAGGCATCAAGAAACTCGCTTGTTTTCAGTTAGATCTCATACCCATATATTTTTTAATATTTAACACTCTCTTAACTACTATCATTATTCCTTTTCTGGGAACAGTGCATACCCCTTGCCAAGTGTCAAGTGCCAAGTGCCCCTTGAACAGCACTCTCTGATGTCATCGATCAGCCATTGGACAGGGACAATCTTCAAGTGGCTGGCGATCTCAGGTGGCTCCTACTCGCTCCTAGTTGATTAGATAAATCAGTGGTACTAGCATATATAGTTGTTGGAACAACAGACAAAGCAAGCGATTTGTTGTGTCACCGAAGGCCGGCTGCGATGATGATGAGGCTAGCATAAGCCATAAGAAGGGCATCATTGAGGAAACCGCCTGGCTGGCCGCTGAGGAGCCTCATATCTTGGTAGTCGGTGTAGTCCAGCGACAAGTTCACCACGCTTATCCAATCCACAAACTGCGAGACATTGGTATAGACGCCCGGGAAGCCAGGATCGGCACAGCCCACGCCCCACGAGATGATCCCAGCGAGGTAGCCATTGCAGGTCAACGGTCCCCCGGAGTCGCCCTGGCAGGCATCGATGCCGCCCTGCAGGAAGCCGGCGCACAACTGAGAATCGGGCTGCTTGTAGATGAAACGGCATATCTCCCGCTTCAGTATGGGCACCGGGGCCTGTTGCAGCGTTACGGTTGAGTCCCACTAGAAGTATTCTTATAGAATATAATCATATCACAGTACTGACCAGCCACTCACCTTCCTGGGCTTGCCCCAGCCATGGATGAGGCACGAAGTGCCCGCAATGGGCGGTTCGAAGGCCAGCGGCACCGCTCGCACCATTTTCGAGGTCCAAGGAATGTACCCATTGAGGAACAGCAGAGCAATGTCATTCGCCAGCGTGATGGAATCGTAACGCTCATGGCCAATGATCTGCTGAACGAGATACTCCTGAATGTGGGGATTCATCTGATCGATGACACTCATGCCGCCCAGCACTGTGAATTGCTCGGGTCTGTGATACGTCCGCTTCTCCGTGTTGTTACTACATTGAGAGAGAGATGCATAGGCTTAACTTAACTGGGGGCTAGAAGCCGGCATAACCGAGAGTAACTATCAACACCCACATGGCATAGCAGTGGGCAGCGGAGCAGACCACCCGCTGGGAGATGATTGCTCCGCCGCAGACATGGCCCAGTCCAAACTGATGCTCGTGGACGGTGCGCCGGCGCACGGAGACCAGAAAGGGCACCTGTTCCACGGTCACCGTGTAGCCGCCAACCACTTTTGGCAGCCGCACAAAAGCCGCCAGCTCGGCGGTGGGGTCATCGCCGCCGGGCATGAGTGGCGGTTCGGATCGAGTTTCTATATCAGGTTTGGAAAGTGTTTGCGCGGGGGGATGGAACTCACGCTGGCCGCAGGCTGCCAGGCTCAGGGAGAGCAGCATCAGCGGCCACTGGCGGCGATCCATCGCCATGTCCAGGGTCCAGAAGAGCTCGATCTCCGTTTCGTTGTGTGGAAAATAAAAACCGAAAGTCTAATGATAAATGGATCATTGCCTGAGCGATGCTTTTGTTAGCGATAAGGAAAGTATAAATCAAAATTCTATAAAGTTTTTGGAACCCTTAAAAGGGTGTATGCAATGCCATTCTTGAGCTACTGAATTCTGTGTTAGTTTTTACATTAAAAAATAGTTTAGCCTGAAAAACAAAAGCATTTCCGATAGAAAACGATTTAAAGTCCTTTACAAAATGGTGCCTTAAAGTATGGAATTCATTCTTCTTTTACTCTTCAATTCAAATTGACTTTGTTCTTTGTTCTTATCCGCTCTTTTTTCCTTTGAAAATATTTAAATAAATTCATTTATTTGCTAAACACAAACTACTTAAGCTACAGCCTGCAGCAGCAGTGCATCAGTGCGATGCCGCCGGCGTCATGGAGCTGCCACCGGTGGCCAGGACAAAGGCCAGGGCCAGTGGCAGCCACCACAGTTTAGAGCCGGAACGCAGCGGACCGGCGGCGGCATTCCGATATATTGTATAGTTTAGGGAGCTGTTCTGCTGCACAATCCAGCCGTTGTAGTACGACACATTGGTGTACACGCCCGGATAACCGGCCAGTGCGCATCCGGTGCCGTAGGAGACAATGCCGGCCAGCTTGTTGTTACAATTCAGCGGTCCGCCAGAGTCGCCCTGGCAGGCATCGACGCCACCCTTCGTATAGCCGGCGCAGACCTGCGAGATGGGCACAATTTCGTAGGCAGAGCGACAGGACTCGTAGGAGACGATGGGCACCGAGGCCGCCTGCAGGCTATTGCTGGCATAGCCGCCCTGGAGGAGAGATGGGAGTAAAATAAATAATAATGATAAAAGCTGATCTTTCTCCTCCTCCTCCTCCCTGCTACTCACGCTATAGAGCACTCCCCAGCCGGAGATGGTGCAAACGGTACCGGTGGTCACCGGTCCCGAATTTAGGGCCAGTGACCGCACTGTGGGCGAATTCCATGGTATGTACCCATTGATGAACATCAGCGCAATGTCATTGGTCAGCGTTTTGTGGTTGTAGTCCGCATGGATGATCAGCTGCTGGACATAGTACTCCTGGGTGTTGGCGGTCCTGCTCTGTAGGTTGCTGCTGCCCATGACCAGAAAATACTCGCCTGCCGTACGGTATTTGCTGGTTTCGGTGCTAAAAAATATACATATATTTTTTTATTATGGATTATAGGAAGACGTAGACGGAGTTGAAGGATACCCACTTGTAGCAACAATGAGCGGCGGTGGCCACCAGACGCTGGGAGATCACCACACCGCCGCATAGATGTCCGGATCCATAGCTTCGTCTGTCGTTGGCGGTCAGGCGAATCGATACTGTGTACGGCACCTCCGTGATATCCACCGTTTGGCCACCCACGATCTTGGGATCGATCTTTCCGGACGTGGCATTTACAGCTTCAGTTCCAGTACCTAAGAAAAGTTCGTTTAAAAGTTTAAATAATCTTATTTGAAGCCATTTCTTAAAAAAAAAAATGTTTTAATTGTTTTATTTCTTACATAAGTCAAGTTGTTTTACAACATTTTTGTTTAATTTATTTTTGATAGCAACTTTTACTTCAGTTGCGAATTTAAAGCATTCTCCGCTTAGTTCAATTGATTTCCTATTGAGCTCACACTTCAAAGCGCTCTATCTTTTCGCTCTCTTGAAAGATCTTGTACACTCTCTCTCACTTTCTCTCACTCTCTCTTTCTCATTCACGCTGTAAGCAAGCAATGGCGAATGAGAGACTTCGCTTAGAGAGTCTTGCTTTAGAGCGCTCTCATTCCACTCTCTAGAAAGATAGAGTCTGGCTTCAGAGGATTTTTTCTCTCTCTTAACAATCTATTACACTCTCACGACAGAGAGATTCTCTCTAAGATCGCTTATTTCTGTAATCAACACATAAGCTTGTACTTACTTAGGATAAATATAGTAATATAGTTACGACTACATTTTTACAACACCAATTTTGTTCCATGTATTACCAACTTTACAGCTCTAAAAACTGACTCATTGCCGATTATTGAATAATATAACTGAACAGTAATAATCGGTTGTCGCAGGTGTTAGTAGATAGTAGCTGGAAGTATTTGCCATACAGAAAGACTGAAGCACACAATTTTCCCCGAAAGATACTTAACGGCAATTGATATATGTACGTTTATGGTTTTATGGCTTTCTTTTTATTGCAAAAGAAAAGAACCAAATCTAATCGAAGTTTTTGCTTTTTGAACACTCCTTGGAAGAGTACAAACTTTGATATTTGCGGATATAATAATGAGTTGGCACATAAAGGGTAGATATTATTTCTATATTATTATTATTATTAATATTATTATTTTATGTTTTCCACATCGTAATGTATCTTCAGTTATTACACAGAAAAAAAATATAAAAAACTAATTCGAGCGATAACTAGTTCTCTTAACTGTTTCGTGGGTTTTACCCGATAAATAAAAATTAGTTTCGTTATTTTTCATTGCCGTTTCTGGTACCATTACAGCCCACACTCGTAATGCCATTATATCGGAGTGATAACCGTCAAAACCGTGACTCACTTTCATTGGCAGCCAGAACGCCGAGAAAAAGCGATAATGCCAGCCAGATTCTAGTCAACGCGCGATCCATGTTTTTGGGGGAAACTATTTGAAATAACAATACTTTCTTATGTTGGTTCTTGGAAGGGCGGTCGATGGCGAGTGGTGGATTGGACCGGTGTTACAATTATCGACCGAATTTCTTGAATCGAGCCACCGCAATGAGCCATCCGACCCATGGCCAGTTGATATTACTTTGTGGTGGGTGCCTGTGCCTGGGCCTGGGCCTATCTTATCGCTAACCGTGCGTAAATTGAATGTTGCCAAAGCCCCCAAAGACCCAGCCCGGGCCGATGGCTCGATCGGGTGTCATAAAAGTAAACAAATGCCAAATCAGAGCGAAAATTCACATTTGATTTCGATGGCTCACTCAGGTGCGAATAGATTAGCCACGCCCCCCACCCCTGGGCAACACCTCCTTTTTCGCCAACTCCCCTTAATCAGACGACACTTTAGGCTCTTTTTCGCTGAATCCAATTTTTATTTCATTTTCGTCTGTTACAAATTAAAGGTATAATTTGATTTTCCCAGTTCTAGAACACGACACAGTTGATGGTAACAAAATACAAGGTGCGTAACGCCCTTAAAGTTGTGCAGGTTTCTTCATGTTCTCTTTGTTTCTTTCTTGGATTTTCTAGATTAAAAACTGGGTTAAATAGACGAAAAAGATTTAAGGTACGCTGCCTTTACATATTAAAAATGTAAGTCACAAATTGAAGTTGTGCATTTTTTTTCTTTTTCTTCTTGTTTTTTCCTTATAATTTTTTTTCTTTGGTTTTTTCACCTTTTTATGGTAAAAAGACACAAAAATTATAAGGTGTTTAACGCCCTTACATATTAATGGCGAATTGTATGCACTGTCCCTGGTTAAATACCTTCTTTGGTTTATCCCTTTATCAGTGGGGAGTTTCGTTTCAGGTCAAAGTGTACATTTTAAATGTACTTTTAACAACAAAAATATATAAAAATTCTTAGTTTACATCACCATTACTGGCTGCTCTTGAGTTTGTAGTATACCTGCTACTTTTGGCGCTGCAAGCGTTTCTGAGCCATGGAGGCGGCCAGAATGGCACGCAGTTCGTTAAGCTCCTGGTCGCTCTCAGTAAGGGATTCGTTGTTATTTTCCTCTCCTAGAGCATTGTTAGCCTTCTCTGGCTCGGCCACCTTTTCAGTCTTAACTGTAGCAATTTTGGGAGCGGTTGTAGCCTTCTTCGGCTCTTCTACCTTCTCAGTCTTTATTGTAGCAGCAGCTACAGCTTTTGGGTTCTGCAGAGACTCAGTTTTTATGGCCAAATCTAGCGGTGGCTTCGATGATCCTGACGCAGATTCGTGCTCTTGCTTAGTGCCATTCTCGACCAGCCAGTCTGTCAACTGTTCCTCCTGAGAGCTCTGGGAATTGAACTGAACGGTCGGATTCTGGTTGCGCTTCTTGATATTGCGCTCCAAGCGGTCGTGGTGGTTCGCCCGAGCCCTGCGTTTCCTGTGAATATTTTAAAAGATATTACAAATATTACAATTACAATATAAATTACAATATGTTATATCAAAAGACCTGCAACGGTAGCCGACGCTAGATGGAGACATGGTAGATGATGACGAGGATCTTGTTGATGGCGTGGTTGGTACTGACGACGGCTCCCGTGAATGCGAGTAGGATGAAATGCCACATGGGAATACCTCATTAAGATCATTATATGCTGTTGCTTCTTCGAACAAATCCTTATTCTCGTCGTTGAAGTCAGGCAAATCAAAGGATTTTGTCCTCACGGTGGCTAAAAGTAAATAATTTATAAAAGTTAATATATAAACCAAACTGGATTTTTAATATATAGGAAGGAAGACTCACTTCTGCGTAACTGAAATCCCTCTCGGCGGTACTGCTCCAACTCTTTGTCTTTGGCGCACAGATCCTTGACCAAAGTCTGAACTATTACGTGTAGTTCATGACTTACGTCTATGGCGTCCACTAGCAGCTTGCGATAGAACTATGAGAAACAAGGATATATAAGTGTGTTTATCAATCAAGGCAAGAAAGGAAGAAATAGAGTTAGGAGTTAGGACCCTTTAAAAGTTCACAGGTAACCCAGAAACTTGATTGCTAAAGAAATCGCTGAGTGAGAAGGACTTTTCCAATCCCTCTCTGTGAAAATAAAAACTGTTTTGCACGCACATGCATGCAAGCTTGCAAATGTGTGCCCTCTCTTTCTCTCCCTCTGTCATGCACAAACTAAGCGGCAAGCGAGAAAGGGAGAGAGAGACTAGTAGAAAATTTTGTTTGGTTCTTTCGCATGGAAACACCAACAACACTCACCGTCACAGTTTCCATGGGCTTGAGATGCCACTCCCATTTCAGGGGCGCCGGTGTCTCGGCCATCACAAACTTCAGGGCCAGCACCCAGACGCCGGCCGAATTGGGCTCCGCAGCCATTATCGCTTGTGAGGATTCTCCCACCAGTAGCATATTACGGACGGCGTTGTCGGGGAACTTTACGCGCGCATTGAGGCTCTACACAGGTTCGGGAAGATATATTAACGTCAATTACACCATATTTGCAACGGAGATATGCTTACCAATAGGCGTTGCTGGAATTCGGCAAATGGCAAGGCCTCAACATAAGTTTGCACCTTCGCCTCGTTGTGGCAATAAAAAGTTAGCACGCGGGCACCCGTCACAGTACACGAAGTCGCATACTTGACGCCATCGATATCAAGCACTTTGAGCAGCATTTTCACGATTTAACACATAAAACACATAAAAACAAGGTGGAAAGTGCACGACGCTATGTTAAAAGTAGAGGTGGAAGGAGGAGAAACATCAATGTCATCGATGTTTTCAAAATATCGGGTATCATCGATAGTTGTTGTTCGGCATTTCTATTAAGGGTGATGCGGTCATACTTTGTTGAAACCCGCCAAAATTTGAAACACAATATTCGCTATACCATTGATGATTCGTTTTAGAATACAACTATTTAGTCCATAAGTTAAATTTGTAACCACCCAGTGGAGCGATACGCCTTAGCGTATTTATGAGTTAGCTTTATAAATACTTTAATAAATCCTTTTTTTTTGCGCTTATCGATCGGTGCGATCGGCTATATTCATATATAGGATATGGGATAATAGTCGTGGTTCGGACTTACCTGCAGTTGCAGCACACTCTGTTACCTCGATGATTAAGTGCTTTCGAGAGCAGAGGTTCTTTACACGGTTATTAACCACTTATTTACACAATTTTTAACACGCGATTATTAACCCGGATGACAGGTGAAATGCCGGAGACTGAGGCTGTAGCGGCAACTCGCCTCTGCTTATAGGTGTTGGAGATGGAGAGAGACATACATAGATCGAGAAAAAGAGAGGGAGAGGTCTCCCTCACATTTTTGGCTCAAGTCGAGAACACCTTTAGGATTTTTGGTTCATAACTTGGCTAAAACTCAACCGATTTCAGTCTGGTTTGGTTTTTTGTTCTTGTTTTTTATAGGAAAACATTTCTGCATTCAAAGCTAGATTTCTAATTTTTTGAAAATTTTTTTTTAAATTTTTACGATGTAACCACTTTTATTTTTTTGTGGCTTAAAAATTGAGAACACCTTTAGGGTTTTTTGTTCATAACTTGGCTAAAACTCAACCGATTTCAGTCTGGCTTGGTTTTTTCTTCTTAGTTTTTATTGGAGAACATTGCAGCATTAAAAACTCAATTTCTAAATTTTTAAAAATTTTTTTAAAAATTTTACGATGTAACCGCTTAAATTTTTTTGTGGCTTAAAAATCGAGAACACCTTTAGGGGTTTTTGTTCATAACTTGGCTAAAACTCAGCCGATTTCAGTCTGGTTTGGTTTTTTCTTCTTGGATTTTATAGGAGAACTTTTCTGCATTTAAATCTCGATTTCTAATTTCGAGCCCAATTTTTGACAATTTTGACGATGTAATCCCTTAAAAATTTTTTTTGTGAAAAAATGGGATCACTCCTGAGGGGTTTTTTGATCATAACTTGGCTAAAACTCAACCGATTTCAGTCTGGTTTGGTTTTTTCCTCTTGTTTTTTATGGGAGAACATTTCTGCATTCAAAGCTAGATTTCTAATTTTTTGAACATTTTTTTTTAAATTTTTACGATGTAACCGCTTAAATTTTTTTTGAGGCTTAAAAAGCGAGAACACCTTTAGGGTTTTTTGTTCATAAATAGGCTAAAACTCAACCGATTTCAGTCTGGTTTGGTTTTTTCTTCTTGTTTTTTTATGGGAGAACATTTCTGCATTAAAAACTCGATTTCTAATTTTTTAAAATTTTTTAAAAAATGTTTACGATGTAACCGCTTAAATTTTTTTGGGGCTTAAAAATCGAGAACACCTTTAGGGTTTTTTGTTCATAAATAGGCTAAAACTCAACCGATTTCAGTCTGGTTTGGTTTTTTCTTCTTGTTTTTTATGGGAGAACATTTCTGCATTAAAAACTCGATTTCTAAAGTTTTAAAATTTTTTAAAAAATTTTTACGATGTAACCGCTTAAATTTTTTTGGGGCTTAAAAATCGAGAACACCTTTAGGGTTTTTTGTTCATAAATAGGCTAAAACTCAACCGATTTCAGTCTGGTTTGGTTTTTTCTTCTTGTTTTTTATGGGAGAACATTTCTGCATAAAAAACTCGATTTCTAAAGTTTTAAAATTTTTTAAAAAATTTTTACGATGTAACCGCTTAAATTTTTTTGGGGCTTAAAAATCGAGAACACCTTTATCGTTTTTTGACGATGTAAATTGACTTAAAATTTTTTTTTTTTTTAAATGGGATCACTCCAGAAGGGTTTTTTGGTCATAACTTGACTAAAACTCAACCGATTTCCGTCTGGTTTGGTTTTTTCTTCTTGGTTTTTGAAGGAGAACTTTTCTGCATTTAAATCTCAATTTCTTATTTTGAGCCCAATTTTTAACAACTTTGACGATGTAACCCCTTAAAATTTTTTTTTTTTTTTAAATGGGATCACTCCACAAAGGTTTTTTGGTCATAACTTGGCTCACTCCAGAAGGGTTTTTTGGTCATAACTTGGCTAAAACTCAACCGATTTCATCCTGGTTTCGTTTTTTCTTCTTTGTTTTAATAGGAAAAATTTTCTGCATTCAAAACTCGACTTCGTTTGCCTTTCGCTCTGCCCTTCACATAGTTCTAAATATCGATAAATGTTTTTACGCCGCGAAACAGGTTTAAAACCACACTAAAAATGATTGACCGGCAGCTTCTGTTAAGTTGCAGCTTTTTCCGTTATCGATAGCATTACATGGCACATCGATAATGTAAAGGAACCGCCAAAATTCAAATTCAAATGCTTCGTAATCGATATTAATTTATTTCGTTTTAAACATATTTATATTTGTTTTGTATGTAATACATATTTTGTGTGTTTGTTTGCATTAGCTTATCAAAAAATTCACACCATCATCCGTGTTGTGTTATCGCGATTAACTAGATTCCATTATTCTTGTCTTTGTTCTTTTATTTTTTTATTCATAATTTTCACTACCAAAAAGAAAATGTTTTTATATATTATTATGTATATATCGTCGTATCTCATTCACATTGAATGCCAATCAATACCGTTTGTGTGTCTGTATTCATATATATTTAAGTAGTTCATTTAACTAATCCGCTGTTCGTATATAGACATATATTAAATTGTTTTATTATTATTATAATTATTGTTATTTTAATGTATATTATAAGATCCTTATGCACGTACAAGATCAGTTATAGGAAAAAATCAACGAATGAAAAAAAAAGTTGGGTACTTTCTTCAGGAAAAGTTTTCCCCTCCTCGTTCTCGCCTATCCCCCAAATCTTAAACTAGCCTGCTCTTAGCTGTCTTTTTTTAACTCCTCTCCGCTCCTTGAATGAAGTCCCTAGATCAACCGGTGGCGTCGCTGCTCCTTCTTGACCTTCCTCTTCATGGCTGGCCCTCAAATCTGCGGCCGTGTCCAGGGCTCGCTCAGATCCTTCTTCACCTTGCCCAGCTCTGTAAGTAGGAATTGGATTGAACTTAATTCCCAGTGAGTTGGAGCGCCTCATCCTCTTTGGTGTATCCCTCCCCCGACTTACCCAGCTGGGCGGGCAGGACGCCGCCGTTGCGGAAACCCAGATCGAAGCGTGGCTGCACTCCTCCCAGCTGGCTGGCAGCGGACGAGGAGCCAGAGCCATTGCGGAATGACGTGCCACTAAAAGGGAAGAATCTATTATTTATGGAACATCTTTTCTCTGCAGAGTTTTCCCACCTGTATGGATGCTTTAAGCAGCCGTAGACCTCACGGTAACGTCCGTACAATGTGCCATAGGAAACGCCCAGGATGCGGGCGGCTTTCTTCATTTCGAGTCTTTTGTTTTTGATGGCATCCAATACCTGGTGAAAATATCAAAAAATCGATATAGTATCAAGCAAGGAAGGCTTCCCCAGTTTAGCCTCTACTTACACGCTTGGTGAAGGACTCCTCCCAGAACTGGGGACGCCGACCCTTGGCCAGATAGTCATCCATCTTGATGACATCCTGCCACTGTGACAGCTCCTCGTTCGTCAGCCGCAGCTCGGCGGCATCGTAGTCCTCCAACTTGTTATCTGGATAATCACCGCCGCTCTCCTGTTGGCTACCGCCGGCTGATTGCGATGATGAGGAAGCGGCCGATGCACTGGCAGCCACTGCCACAGCGGCAGCAGCTGCCACGGCAACGGCAGCGGTGGCCGCAGCTGCTGCACTGGCCGCAGCATTGGGTGCAAACTCGTGGGCCATTATTATGCCGTGTTCGTTGATCAAATAGCCGGAGGAGGTGGAACCGGAGCCAGAGCCACTGCCTCCACCACCAGCTCCTGATCCTGCACCGCCTGAGGCGTCATAGTTGCAGGCAGCCAGGCTGGCCGGTAACAGGGAGGCGGCAACAGGACGCGGCGATTCACCTCTGTTCGCCACCAAATGCTCATTCTCAATCTCCTCCACTGGCTGCGGCAGGGTAATGCCGCCGGCTTTCTTCTTTTCCGTCCCCGCGGATATGAGACCATCCTGCACCACCGATGACGACGAGGACGACGACGAAGACGACGACGATGAAGTCGATGTTTTCTCGTAGAGTCGCCGGGCATGACGCAACTTGCCGTGACGTTCGCGGCGCTCGCTTATCTTTTCCAGCTTCTTGGCGTTGGCACTGCTGGCGGTGAGAACTTCCGGATCCAATTCATCGTTACCACCGGTAGCCTCTGGTTCCTGTTTGAGGTCACCGCTGCCATCGGTGGAGATCAAGGTTGTGATGGGACTGCGTCGTGACTCTTCATGGTTCTGGGCCCATTCCTGGGCACCTCCTGCCTCCTGCTCATTGGTCTCCGACTGGAGGTGCTGCTGCTGCTGTTGCTGTTGCTGCTGTTGGTGATGGCGCAAGCGCTGGCGCTGTTTGGGCGGGCAGGCGGCTGGCGGGGAGGCCAGCGAGGCGGCATGGGCCACCATGAGCGGCTCCTCAACGAAATGGCGAGCCGTCTCCAAATAGGCGCGCTGAGCGGGCTCTAGATTGGCGGCATAGTGGGCCAGCTTGCGGCTATTCGAAAATATATTTATTCACTTATTTATATAACGTTTTTGAGGGATTTGAAACTCACACATTGAACACATCGTAGGCATCGTCTAGTGGCGGACGTCCTCGCTTGCGCTTCGGTCCCAGATAGTGCTCCACGGGTGCTGTGCCCTCCAAGGCCGAACCGCCGCCGCCGCCTATCGCTCCCAATCCAGGGCCAGCGGCTCCCGGATGGGTTGTCATCACGGGCATGCGGCCCAGTACACTCTCCATGCCAGGCGATGATAGCCTGTCGCGCTCCCTCTCCCGCTCACGTTCCCTGTCCAGCAGCGTGGCGCTGTGCAGATGCGACGAAGCTCCCTGTTGTTGCTGCTGCTGCTGCTGCTGCTGTTGTTGCTGTTGCTGCTGGATGAGCAGATCTTGAGCAAAGCTCTCGGCCAGACCGCGTGGCGGCGAATGGAATTCAGCAGTGGCCATGGGAGGCGGCGGACCGTCCTCGTCATCACGCCAGGTTACCTCGGCCAGGCCCTTGATCTTCAGGTCATCGGCGGTCTTTAGCAGCGAGGGGAGACTAGCCTGTAGATTTTTAGACAATATTTATATATAATTTATATAGTTATATACCCCTAAATACCACTCACATGCTCCACATTGATCTCGCCCTTGTACATGAACTCGATCAGGCACTTCACCTCCGCAAAGGTGACATCCTTCATGATGATAATCGGATCCCTTTCGCTGGCATAATTCGAGAGCACCGTGTCGAAGAAGGTGCTGCAGGCGCAGAGGACAACACGATGGGCACGAATCAGTTGGCCCTCGCAGGCCAGTGTGACATCGCAGAAGCAGCCGCGATCGAGGAGCTGCGAGAACATGGTCTGTAGATTGCTATGATGGTACTTCCATCGCAGGCAGTACTGCTGCGGCAACATGATGATGCCACGCGCCTGTTCCTGCCCCGGATGGTGGTGATGGTGGTTATGCTAGCCAAGAATATCTGGCTGAGGTCTTCTTCCACTGGGCAGTGCTTCTTCTCCCACTACTTCCTCCTACTCCTTGGCACTATTTATCTAGAAGAAAAAAAAAAAGATTTATTACATTTTACATAGAAAGAAATACATAGAAAATTGTACGAAATAGTTTACATAAAAATGAGAGATGCTCTAAAAAATTCCAGCAAACTTTAAATATGAATTCTGACAATAACTTCTATTCCTTTTCTGCCTATTTTTCTTTTTTTATTGAGATCCCACCTCGTAAATTGATTTTTTCTGTTATATTTATACAATTTTCCAGGGATTTGAAGCCGTTTATTAGTTTTTTATCTTCTGCACAGTAACCGCCTTCGTATTCGTATCGATAAACTTGTTATCCCCCCCAAACCGAATCCTTTCGCTGGGCATTTGTGTGTAAATGTCAATCGGAGGACATGCAGCTTTTTAACTATTTAATGAAAACGTTTTTTGCCGCCTTGCCTCTTGCCTTTTCCCCCCCAATTTTTTTCCCAAGGTATTTTTCGAATTAAATTCATTGCAATTTCTTTTTTCGGCCAAATAAATAATCGAAATTCCCGCTTTATGCCCAGCATGTGTGCTGTGAGTGATCGGGGGAGTGGGGAAAAAACGCAGGGCAGGAATCGTCCTGGAGGAGGACGACTCTCTCTCTCTCCTCCTGCTGCCAGTCATCGAATGGCGAGATGTTTTTTCCAGCTCCATTTTCCCCGGCAACAAAGAAGCAGCAGCAGCAGCAGCGCCAATGACTTCAGTCACTGGTAAAAAAAAGGGGGCGGTAGTTTTTTCCTTTGCAGAGCACCATAAAAATGTCCCTTCTCGTTTTCGTTTCATTTTATTATTATTTTTCCTGCCCTCCCCCCACTATGCCCTTCCTTCTGCCTCGTCCCCCCTTTATACACATAAAGAATTTTCATAATTTTTTCTTCTCTCGTGCACACTTTTATGCATCGCAAATATTATGCGCAAGGTAAAACTTTATTTTGTTTGTCACTACTCCCCCATCACCACCCCCCACCCACATGCACTTTTGTATTACAGAGTATATATATCTTCTATATATACATAAATATACGAAAGGTACAAGTACATGTGCGAAATGAGTTGACGCTTAATAAAAACACAATTTCCCTTTTGCTTTTCCGCCAGATCTGTCAATAAACTTAAACGCAAAGGTAAAAATACAACAAAAAAATATGATAATTCAAAAAAATATGTATATAAATAGGTATACATATGAAAAGAGCAATTATAAAATCCCTTTTGTTGACGATTTCCACAGATTCCGCAAAAATACACAAAGACACAGCCATGGTTATTGGTAAAAATTGGTAAACGTGACGAAAGAGGGAAA
Source organism: Drosophila nikananu (assembly GCA_008042635.1). NCBI lineage: Eukaryota > Metazoa > Arthropoda > Insecta > Diptera > Drosophilidae > Drosophila > Drosophila nikananu. The sequence continues at coordinate 16,671 of VNJV01007355.1, forward strand.
TAAATTGATTTTCATCTTTGTGGCTGTTCAAAGATAATTTCATTCCATATTCGATATTAACTTAACAAAAACCATAAAGCTAACCACAACAAGATCTTCCAGAACTCTACTTATTAAATATGTTAATGAGGGAAAATGATTTTATAAATTTATATGTAAAGAATATAGTTTCTATCTATAAATTGTGACTTATTGACTTGTTGATTCCGTTTACTAAGGGTTTCATTCAAGAGCAAGGTCACACTGGTTTTTCTTATATTTAAACTTAAAGTCAATGATATTTGAAGGATATAAAGAAATCCAATTCGGTAGTAAAAATTATTCTAAAATTAGATACTAAAGATTTTGTTAATTAAAGTAACAAATTAGGCCTACAGCTTTTCTATGATGATATTGATGAGGGCATGGTCATACTAGTTTGTTTTTATTTTTAAACTTTAAATAAATTAGGTAATCATTTAATTGATATATCAAATTTATATATATTTTAAGTGAAAGACTAAGACAAACAGGTGATTGTATTACAGATAGATTTCATTTAACCCTTAAAAGATACATTTCCTAATTTAGTTATAAGTTTAAAACTTAGAACTCTTTAAGAATGGTTCTACTCAACCTTAATCTTAAGCAGGAATTTGCAAATTTACAGACTTGGATAAAAAGGATGTAAAGGCGAGTAGAAGACCTCCTTCCCCACACAGTGGACAGTGTCCTTAAGTGGATATACATATACCACATACATATAATACATATACAATATATAATATGAACAGGTATATGGCATATAATAAAAAGGATGATAGAGTTGTGTTCATCTATATGTATATATAGTCTATATATACTGGGTACTGTCCCTTTTCTCACACACCCCCCCAACGAGCGCCCACTTTAACCCTTACCCCGGTTGAGGCAATAAATTTTAAGAATTCCCCCAACAATTTTGTTACCCTTTTTGGTTCTTTCGTTTCTTTTTTTATATCAGCTAACAAATTTTTGGATTTTTTGTCTCTTAAACTTGGTTGGGTTTTGTATTTTTTCCTTTCCTTTTTTTTATTTTCTTAAAACGCATTCTTGCTTTTAGTACTAATAGCACAAGGGGTAGGAGAAAGCAAAAAAAAAGAAGGAAAAAAAGGGTACAATAAAAAGGGGAAGGGATAAGAACTTTATGTTAGCTGCGTTTTATGTCCAGTGTACAAAATGGACCTCAAACACACACACACACACACTCTGGCATTTAGGGAAAAGGACATTAAGAGTAAAGAAACTTCAGCTTGGGTCAAAAAAATAGCAAGAAGAAGAAGCAGGGAGCATGAAAATTGTGCAGAAAAAGCTGCTGAAGAAAGCAGCTCAGCTCAGCTCAGCTCGTGAAGAGAATGCGAAAGCAAATTTCGCTTCACCTTTTTGCAGCTACAAGAAATGCCAAAGGAAAGTTGAGAAACAAAAAACACAAACTGCAAAAAAGAAAACATAAAAAAAAGAAACGAAATAAAAAACATCAGAACACTGGCAAATAAATTGCACAAAAAAAGGAAGAACAAAAAACAAACCATAAAGAAACAGGGAGAAAAGGCAAAAAAGAATAAGTAGAAAATGCTAAAGAAGAAAGGACTTCTTCAGAAAGTATATAAAAAAGAGAGCTATATGCACTCCAATTATATATATAGAAATGGGTATTGATATATAAAGTACAGGCAAGATTTTTTTGGATACATTTATATGCGAAAAAGAAACTATAAATACTAAATACCAAAGACTTAAATACACATATTACTTATATAATTTACATTCCCAATTATTTCTCAAATAAATAAATAAAACTAAATATAAAATGTATAAAATAGCAATAAAGATGAAGACCCTGAACAAGGTTTAAAACCAAAGTAGCAACTGTTGCCGGTTGCCTTAAAAAAATATATATATTTTATATTAATATTATATTAAACTTTATAAATTTCCTCCTTTTTCAACATTTTTCTTCTTTGTTTTTGTTAAAAATATATAAAATATATAAATATATAATATAAAAATATATATATATTTTATATTAATATTATATTAATCTTTATAAATTTCCTCCTTTTTCAACATTTTTCTTCTTTGTTTTTGTTAAAATTATCACACTGGCAGCTGTTTGTATTAAAAGATTTTTTTTTTATTTATACATTTTCAAAATAATTTAAACAACTAATAAATCATGTAAGATATAATCAATATAAACTCGTATGTTACTTATTTATCATTTCTTTGGTGAAATGGTCACACTGTCAGCTACTTTTCAGAATCATTTGTAGGGATATTTAATTATTTTCAAAATGAGTTGAACAACTAATAAATCATTTAAGAGATCTATTTCTTATAGTATTTCTTTGTTTTTTTTTTAAAACTTTTTTTTTCTTTTTTGTTTTGGTATAATGGTCACACTGTCTGCTGGTTTTACTGTATAAAATAGTGGCATTTGAAAAGAAATGCAATGTCCTGTCCGGCACTCAAGAATTGGGATTTGATTTTGGTTTCTGTTTCGGTTTAGAACTTGGCTCCCTCCAACCCAATAATAGAAAAAAAAAACCCAAAAATTCGCACATACCGATATATATATATATATATATATATATAGTCATATATGTAGACAAGAGTTAACTGCAAAGGGTTTTTGATCCCAATCTTTTCTCCACACACACACGGAAAGCGTTACACATTTAAGTTCCTTAAAATAAAAAAAAAGCTACAGCCATACATATACATGTAAGGGTTAGTGGGGGGATGGTCTGGGGGGGTTGGCATAAAAAATACATGTTTTATTGTAGTATATTTTTCCCGCCAAGCACACACACACGTTGCTTGAACCCAACTCAAAAACCAAGCCACCCCACCGCCTCCTGCCGCCCCCTTTTTCTTTTGGATTTTCTCATGGAAAATATTTTTCAGTTTTTATCACATTTTTCTTCTTCTTTGGATTTCGTTTTGTCTCTGTGTGTGTGTGTGTGTTTGAGTGTGTGTTTTGCTGCATATTTTTTACTTGCGTTTTTATACATTTGTTTTTTTTTCTGCTTCTGCTGCTTGTAAGCAGTGCAAAAAAGGGGGTAAAGAAAGGGGCGTAGGGAAGAAAGGCCAGAAGAAAAAGGGGGGTTTTCTTTTTTCAGTAATTTTTTTCTTTCTCTCAGTTTTTTTGCTTTGGTAACGAAAAAAAAAAGGTTGCGAGCGGAAAAATAAAAATGAAAAAAGACATTACAGCGACGACTGCGACTTTGGAGAGACGCAAAAAAATAAATAAATAAAAACACAAAAAGCTGGCAGAACAGTATAAGAGGGGGGAGGGGGCTGGGAGGGGTAGGGAAAGCATAACGACCGTTTCTCGTTTCATTTCGTTTGGTTTTTCCGCTTTTTTTTACCAGCTTTTCCCCCTCCTCTCCTCATCCCCCTCTCGGCTCCAGCACTTTATTATTATTTTCAGTTTCTGTCTTTTCCCCATTTATTTTTCTTTCTTATTTCTCGCTGTGCTCCTTTTTTTTTTTGTGCTCCCATGTTTTCCTCCGTTTTCTACTTTTTAAGCTGTAATTTTTTTCATACTTGACGTTTTTTATGTTTTTTTGCTCCTTGCTCCTTTTATTTTCTGCAATTTTATCCTTTTCTTTTTTTTTTTAATATCGATTTTCATGTCAACTTAAATGAAAGGTACACAGTTTTCCATACAACAACAACAACACACAGAAAAGGAAAAAAAAACAAGAAAAAATGAAAAGCAGCAAAAAAAAGAGAATATAAAAAAAAGGAGAGTATGGAATTTATATGGTGGACCTGTCAACCATGTGTGTGTGTGTGTGCTGTCTCTTTTTATTATTAATTTTTTTATTCACACACACACAGACTCACTCGTATATTTTCCCCCATTTCCTTTTTGTAAAATGCTCGACAGGGACGACGACGACGAAAACAACTCCAAGATATCCCGAGATATTTCCACTTTTTCCACTAGTTTTCCTTAGCCATTTTTGCGGGGAGTATGGGTAGGGGATAGGAAGGGAAAGGGGTGGTTGTGGGTAGCCATGATTAATGGAGAACTCAATCGAGATAGATACGGTCCTATAGATATAAGGTACATATATGTTTTGTATATACAAACAGAATGGAACTTAATTGTTCCAGATCTCATATATAAATGGTATTCGAAAAGAAAAACCCAAGAAAATGGTGTATTTTTCTTTTCTTTTTCTTTTCGATATTTAAGACTCTATAGAATTAGTCTTAAATTTCGACAACTTTCGACTGTTTTAATATTAAAATACATAAATGAAAATACATAATTTCCTTTGGGTTTTTATTTATTGTAGAAAATTATTTTTTAATTTCGATAACTTTCGATAATACTAAACTCGATTTTTATTATAATTTCAATCCCATTAACCGAACCCAACAGACCAATATATATTTAAGATCTCTTTCATTTTCAAATTCCTTAAGTCATAACAAAATCAAGCCATAAATAAAATAAATAATAATTAATTATAATGACGATTACTAATTTTAAAAATATATGTATATATTATAAAAGGGGAAATTACTAGCATATTGCATTGTAAACATTCAGGTATTATTTAATATTAAGTGAAGACATAATTAAATGTAATCTAATAAGTATTATTTTGAAATTTTTAGGATTAAGTCGATAACACGGTAAAGAACTTGATAAATAGCCGATAAATTGATCTCTATTTTAATATCGATTAAGATCCCGATAATTACTTACTACAAAAAAGAAGGTACATATTAAAAGAGCAAAAATGTAACTAATTAAGTAATTGGCTAAAATAAAATCATAAAATACAGCATTACATTAAACATTTATCATACATATCGAACCTTATAAAGAATCTAATTTTGTTTTAGACACATTATTATTAAGAGGTTTTTAAAACCTTCTTGACGTCTGAAGCACCCTGAATTATACTTATTATAATAAATATATATATGTATATAGTATATAATAAAATAAGAGATATATGAAAATACAAAATTGTTTATCACTTGATAGAGAAAGCCAACACGACAAACGCTTAACCGCAAAATGGCGAAAATAAAAATGAAAATCGTTTGCCACCTTTCTTAACGAATACAAAGGGATAATCCCTTCCACAAAAGCCCCGATATATCGAAATTAACTCAAACAAACCAAATTGCTTTTATTTTTTACTCAACAAAATGGAAATATGGAAGGGAGAGGAGGGATTTGGGAGTGGGTAAAAATGCTGTAACCGCATTATCAATTGCATTAAGGCAACGGATAAGTGCAGGACACCAACTATTACACATGGTATACTATATATACAATATATATAACCCCGTATAGCGCTATATAGTACGTGATGCACACACGCACACGTAAATATATATACTTCGTGCTATAGCAATTTCCTTTCCTTATTTTTTGCTGCTCCTTCAACAGCAGCAGTTGCTTTTGTAATTTGTATAATTTTTTAACATTGTCGACGCTGCGCTCCTGTTTTTCGATTTTTGTTTTCGGTTTTTTTTTGCCAACCCAAGTTGGTTTTTTGTAATGCCTTCTTTTTGCTTCTTGTTTTCCTTTTTTCGTTTTTTTTTTTGTTCAATTTTTTGTGCTTTGTTTTTGTAGCTTTCCTTCAGCAAGGAGCAAAAAATTTTAATATAAATTTATGTGCCGGGGAGGGGAACTTGTTTGCAAATGGAACACGGCAAAATATATATATGTGTGTGAGTGTTTTACACAATTTTCATTTGGTTATTTTTAATATTAATAAAAAGAAAATACATGCAAATATATATATAGAAAAATATATTATAAACAAGCGAAAAATATATGGAAATGAAAAAGTTTCATATCCGTTTATTTTTTTGTTTATGGAGTTGCTCTCGGAAAGCAGCTTTTCACCAACCTCCTCCTCCACCTCTTTCGCTGCTCAGCGAAACGTATTTTATCGTGCCGTAAAAAGTTTAATAAAACAAAAAGATAAATTCAAAAAATAAGCATTTGGCATCCTGCAAAAAGTAACAAAAAAAACTGAAACAGAAACAGAAAAAGAAGAAAAAACCCCCGCCAAAGGACCTAAATATTTTCACCCAATTATATACGGCAGAGCGTCCTAAGAGTTTATAAATATATATTAGGGTTGGCAAAGGAGTGATTTCAGCACTGTTTATTTTTGGTTCCTCAACATTTCCCAGCAGATAGATTTCAAGCTCAGACAAAGCTTGGGAAAAAACCAGCGGGAGCTGTCTAAGTAATTAATTTTTTTTCGCTGATAATGTCAATGAGGGTTTGGGAATTTATTTATTTGATTTATGCAAACATTTCTCCCCTCCCGTCGTCGTTGTCGTCGTTTGAAAACCGCAACGAAAGACGTTCAGAAAGAAAACAAACCCAAATACAATCAGCAGACAAGCGAATTTCACATCGAATTCAAGAAAAAGCATTAAATACAGTGAAAAATTTGCATCGAACAGGCAGTGAAGCTTCCATAAAGAAAGCAAACGGTTTTACGCACGCTTTTTGAGGCAAGAAACCTCGTTTATTTATCGCTAAAATTCGTACTTGGGAATTTTAAAAACAAACAAACAATTACTGCTGGATTTTTTCTTCAATTTTAGGTTTTAATTCGAATATTTTTGTATTTATTCAATCTTTAATTCACAAGTTATTAAAAAAATATAGTTTATAGGTACTTTTATAAGAAGAAATATTAAATTTGATTATGTAAATGGTACCAGGTATGACTGTATCTTGGGACCAAGGCAGCTTCTTAGAGAAGGAAGCTCCTTTTCAGAGTTCCCAACTACAACTTGTCCGTTCTCCTGTTTGCATAAATAAAGGCATAGAAAAAAATTTAAGAGTTTAGACTAATTGATACCACGTGCTTATTATAATTAAAATAAAAAAAAGCTGGCTTAAGAACCTTAATTCAAATAGGTATTATTATAACTATAAATATTTACATAATATATTTAGTCTTGTTTAAGTACCTAAAACTTTGTTTAAGTTATTGTGGCATATTTTTGTACCTATACTTCAATGACCTCAATTAATTTAATTGGTATAATTATTAAAATAATTAAAATAATAATACCAATATAATATTAATAATATATACAATATATACTATATAATTTAAAAGAAAAAAGCAATAAGTAATATCAGGAATATCAAAATTTTGTTCTAAATTGTAAATCTTTTAAAAATCAGCCACCAAAAAAATAGTGCATACTTTTTAGGCACCTCTCAGTTCTTATTTAGTTATCTTAAACTTAGTTTTAGTCATTGTTATATAATTTACCAACACCTAACATGCCCTGAAACTCCATACAAGTGTACCCAAGGTACCAAAGATAAAATAAACGAAACGACAGAAAGACGAAGCCAAATGAATAAGCAGTTTCTCCGCTTCTGTGAGAGGAAAAAAAAGCACACACACACAAAAAGGAAAAAGGAAACATCAACAAAAAAAAATATATACAAACAAAAAAAAAACATAATAATAATAAGAAATGTAGAAAGAATTCGCATTCGAAAGCAATTCAAAGGAAAAATCTATGCGTTCTTTTGATTCTCGCTTTCTTGGCAAATTGGTAGGAGTTTTTTCTTTTTCTCTCTTTTTCCTTTTCTTTATTTATTTTTTTTTCTGCGCTCGGTTTTATATTTCCTCCAATATCGATACCCATTATTTACGCGAGGGCATGATGTTCGGATTTCAATCAATATTTTTTCCTTAAAAATAATTGTCTATGAAGGCAGGCTCTGGCCATAAATATTATTATTATTATTGGAAACTTGCTACATTGGATTTCTCTTATATTTTTAAAATTTTAAATTATTATTTTATAAGCTTAATATTCATATTTAATAAACATATAGCTAAATTATTAGCCTGTTTTGTAAAAAAAAGTCACATTTCCCTTTTGAATATCGAAATCTGACCTTGTAAATTCCAGTGCTTAGTGTAGAGATGTAAGAACATCGATATTTGCCATCGAAAATATCGATAATTCCCTGGAAAATACAACCCTGTATTATTTAGTTTTTTTATATGCGGCCGAAAGAATCGTTTTCTTTTTATTCAAATCCCTGCCTGGATATCGGTAATTCGAAACGCTTTGACACGTTTGCCTTTAGCTGCTGATTGCGGGAATGGCCACCAAAACGAAATTCATATTATTAATAAGTAATAAAAAGAAGCTGAAGAAAATTGCCAAAGAGAAGAGCACGCAGAAAAGCAACAACAAAAATGAAGCAACAAAATAAATGCAGAAAAAGAAGCATCTTACAGATACGCAGGTTTCCCCCTTTTTAACTTTGACTGTCTGTATATTTATATACATAGATATATATGTTTATATACATACATAAATATTTTCATTTGGAAGATGCTGCGCGGTTGAGTTGCCTTTGGGTTTCTTTATTTTTTGGAATGCCAAATGCCATCATCAAACGACAAAAAAAAAAGCAGAACAACAACAAATCGAGTTAAAAATGCAAACTGAAAATCGGTCCTAGGCCAAGATCAAGACCAGCTTTCCGAATCTCGATCCCCCTGGCATAATATACAATTGCGAATAAGGCCAAGTGCAATAACACTTAAGGCACACACACACCGGACCATAAATATATAGTGTAGATATATACATAGTATCTCCAGCGAGGTACGCAACATCATAAGGTCTTCTTCTGCCCCCAAAAACAACAACATTACGATGGCAAAAAAAAGACAAAATACAAAACAAAAAACAGAACAAAAAAAATCAAGCCACAAGAACTGTGTAACCTTACTTTACGATCCTCTATAACTATGATATTGCTGCCGCTGCTGCTGTTTGTGTTGCTGCTGATGTTGCTGCTGTTTTTGTTGTTCTGTTTTCTTTTTTTTTATTTTTTCATTGGTTTTTTTCTTAAAGTTTTTTTGTTGTTTTGATTTCCCAGTGCATTCGCCTTCCGCTTTTGTTGTTGCCTCGTGTTGACTTATGCAGCATCCTTCTGCTTGGTCTAAAAACCCCTTCTATGAATTCGCTGCCTGTGTGACACTGAAAAGGTCCTTAGTAATTAAGGTATTTTTCGGGAATTTATTCTACTTGTATTTTTTTAGTAACTAAGTATTATTTATTAATTTTATTGGTATTATTTATACTGTATTATAAAATAAGATCCTAGGTAATGAAGGCATTTATTAAAGGATTATTCCATTTGTATATCTTGGTTAAGGCTTTCTTCTCGTATTTTTTATTTTTAGTGTTACCATTTTACTCCATATTTTTTTAGTTTATCAATTCTAATCAAGGTATTTCTATATACGAAAATAAATACTTTTTGTATTTTTCAAAAATATCTTATGTAAATAAGACATTTATCTCAAGAGTTTTATTCCATTTGTATTTATGTATGTTTGTTTTTGGCAGTATTCATATTATTTATAGTATTTTTATTAATAATACTAATATTTTGTAGTATTTCTTAATAATTTATATTACTGGTCAAATCTGTTTGGTAAATAATGCAGTTGTTCAGCTAATTCTTAGTTTGATACATATTTTTTTATTACTTATTACATTACAGTATTTTGTTTAGTATTCATATTCATAACGTATTCATCTGTTAAGTATTTTCTTAATTATTCTAATAAATACTACTCTTATTAAGAGGTTTAAGAATAGTATTAGCATAAAGTTAAGATTCTTCTGCCTATGTATGTAACACCTGACTGGATAAATTAACCAATAATTCTAATACTACTACTATTTATAATATCTTTTCAGTATTATTTATAAATATTTAGAATATATCTCTAGTATTATTCATATAATTAAAATAATACCTTCTTAAACTTGTTAAAAAATTGTTCTGTCTAAAATATTATTAACTTTCCTTTTGCATAACCTAATTAAACTTAAATATAAAATAATTAAACTTAAATAGTGTCATATAGCCCTAGTTTAGAACTTTTTCAAAGTATGTCTCCATTTTTGTTATTTTATTTTTGCTAAGCTGTCTTTGTTGTTGTGGTTGTTCTTGTTGAAATTATTAGACAGCAAAAGCAACAACAATATCTAAAAAAAAAAACACGCAGCGTCCAGTAAGAGATAAAAGAACATTTTTCTTCTTTTTTTTTGTGCTGTAGCTCTGAGCGTTCATGGCATCTGTGTAACCTCAAGGTTGCTGAACCTCAAAGGAGCTGGAAAAGTGGGCGAAAAAGGAGCTGATTCGAGGAGGAGGAAGAGGAGGAGGAGGAATACAAATGAAATAACAACAACAACAAAATAAGCCTTTACCATAAATAGACTCCTGGCCAAGTAAGCAACCTTAAAACGCAATAATATCTTTCCATAAAGCTTCAGTTTCAAAGTTCTGTAAAGTAAACAAACCATTCAAAATACAGAGAAATCCAATATATACCAAATTATGATCTTCTATATGATATATACACACCCCAACCCAGCACCTCATAAAATCTCTTTTGGCCATTAAAAATCCGTCTGGCTGATTGGTTTTAAATCAAGTCAAGGTCTGGCCAAAAACTATAAATAAGGGAGGAAAGATCTGGGAAAACCTCCTTTTTCCAGGTAAAAAGTCAAAGGAGCCGTTGATGATCATTGGTTGGGAAGCAGGTGCAGCAGCACCAGGAACATGATGATGATGATGATGAAGCTCGGGTTTGAAGCACACCAAAAATAAATAAAAATAAAACGATGCCAGAAGGGATCTCTTTCTAGCTGCGGGAAAAACTGCCCTTTTTGCCTGGCTTTTCTACCTTGTTAACTGATGCCTCTTCTTTGGAAAAGCTGCACAAAAACCTGGCTGGCAAAAATAGCAAACTAAAATAACAACAACAACAAAAAAATAATAATAAATCGAATAAAACAAAAAGATAGTGAAGAGAGCGAGCGGGAAACACACAAATTGCGAAGCTGGAAAAAAATGAAAAGCTGCTTTGCACACTCTTCAAGGGGAAGAGAGAGGGGGGGTATTGCGGAGAAAAGTAGTTACCTAGCAGCTAATACACTGAACATAATTTTAGCTTAATTAGCAAAGAAAGTGCTTAAATGAAATTTAATTCATAAAAAAAAAGTTTATAACATTTTTTAATTGGAAATCTCCGAATGTTTTGATATATTTGAGATCTAAATTATATAAATAAAATTTTTCTAAGAACACTTTTTCCTGTAATGGTGTTTATGACAATGCTTCATTAATTAGAGTTTTAATAATATATTTTATAAGATTTTATAGCACCTTTTACCCTAGCGTAAGACTACTTTTTAGCATTTCAAATAAAACTGGTAAAAGCGAAAGATAGATAATAATACCAGCAAAAAATATACAAGGATAGCTAAAATATTGTGTCTTGACACTGCTTTGCTTTAATACAAAATGTATTAGCATTTTGGGGTTTTGCCTACGAAAAATAACTATGCCAATGGAACTGGTAAAAATCTATACAAAAAATACCTGAGCAAAATACCATAAAAATACCATAATAAAAATACCATTAATAATACCTTATGAAATATAAAATATCAAAATAACAAAAAAAAACTACAATAGAAAAGAACATAGAAAAAAAAATCAAATAAATTATAATTGTATTTAAAAAGTTTTTTAAAGCTAAAAGTCATTGTTCATTAGTTTTAAAATGTATAAGTTTCTGTATAGTTTTCTCAGTGTATCTACTAGCTACTTCTTCTGCGTTTGGTTCTTTCTTTTCCATATATATAATTTTTTGTTGTTGTTGCGTTGTTTTTGTTTTTGGTGGCGGCGCATGAAAAAGCCAAAGAAGCTGCAGATACAAATGTAAGATGTAAGATACTCGGGGGAAAAACTCACTTGCTGAGGGGGAAAAAGAACATTCATCAAGAAAACTGTCGTCGTTTTTTTCTTCTTTTTTTTTTTTTTTGGTGTTGTGTGCGAGTATCTGTATCTCGGCCGGTGCCAGTGCCAGTGCCGTGGTACCAGAGGAGTATCTTCGTATCTGTATCTGAGCAGATGTAGCTGAAGCTGTGGCTGTATTTGTAAGTACGTTAGCCTCCGTGAATTCTAACTCATATTACTGCCGCCTGCCTCTCTTGGCTTGTTTATTTTTGTTGCCGCATTTTGCCGCTTGTTACCAACATCTCGGGGATTTCCCCTCCCCTCCACTCCACTCCACAGTCTTGGCCGTTTGTTTATGTCGGTGTTTTGTGTCCATTCCTACGCTCGTTCGTTTTTATTTTCATTATTTATCATATTTTTTTGTTTGTCCGCGCCTAATGTTAACTTTAATATTATTTTCAGTATTGTTCGTGGAAACCCCACAAAAAAGTGTGTGTGTGCAAAAAGTGGAAGAAAAAACCAAAGACCACAAAAGCTGGGGCAAAAAAAAAAAAAGCAAGATAAAAAAACATAACATTTATAATCTGCAAGGGAAAACTCAAGAAAAACCTGAAACATACATAGATTATACATATATAGCTTGGCAGTTATAAGAGAAGTTGAGGATAATCCTTCAGTGGAAACATATCTATTTTAAGGCATTTTAATTAAGCTTTTTAAACACATAAAACAGTAAAAATAAAATACTAAAATTAAAATACTTAAATAATACTAAAAAATATAAATACTGCCTATACAATTTTTTATTCTACTCATTTTATATTTTTTCTTTCATTCTTTTGGCACCTCTCTAACACCTTATATATAATATATTTATTTACGTAGTTAATTAGTTTACTTAATTATTAATATTAAACGTATTTGGCACCTTGTCAATTTCCCGTCTTTATCAGAACCTCATTGAAGCGAAATACTACATACTTTGTGCGCCAAAAGAAAAATATTTCAATCAAGCAGAACACCAAACAATTTTCCAAAGATGGCTTTGTGGAAAAATCCCTGACTGACTTTTACTATTTCATTTAAAATTACTTTAATAACGAAAAGACCGTAAAGAGCAATGGCTACAAAATAAAATGGAGAACATAGGAAAATAACAAGGAAAAATAAACAGGAAAAACAAAAAACATAAAAAAAAAGAAGTTGAGAAGGAAACAAAAAATATATATACAAAAAACAAGACGAACAAACGATGATGATGATGGAGGCGAAATCTCAAAATGAGAAGAGCAGAGGAGTTTTTTGCCGCTGCTGCTGCTTGTCTCCTTGAAATGAGAATGTTGGTACCCTGTAATCTATGATTTTTAGGGCTATTCGTTAGTAGTTTAAAGTGAGACACTTTTCTTTAGGATATATAATTTAAGCAGCAAAAATAAAAAAAAATATAAAAATTTTAAAGACAACTCACACTTTATTTTTGTGGATTTCAAACTAGTTTAGCAATTTGATTACCTAGAAAAGCTCTATAATTGGCTTTAAAATATAGAATATTATTAGAATATAATATAATTAGAATATATTAATTATCACACTGGATTTCTTATTATTTCTCAGCTTAAATCTGTATGACCAACATTGTTTTAATTTTCTAAAACAAATATATGGTTAAACGCAATTAAAATTGTTTAAAATTAAAATTGGTTCTGACTAGCATGCCTCTGTAAAGTAGAAATGAAAAAGTGCTAGGAAGATAACGAAAAAAATTAAATAAAAAATATATGTAGACGGTTTTTAGGTACTACATATATAAATATCTAACTACTCCATATATAAAATTTTTTCATATGCTAAATATCTCTTTCCCCATTATATAGTATAGGTTTTTTTATTCACTAGATATATCCCAGTCGCTGCTCTTCTAAAATTGCCTTTTTTACTGGCTGCTGTGTTTTTTGCTGCTTAAACTGATTTTTTTTGTTTCCTTTTTTTGAAACCAAATCAGTGTTTTCTTTTTTTTTTTGCTGTTTTTGTTTTTGGGGGCACCACTTTGTAATTTATTACGTTTTTTGCTGTTGCTGTAGCTGCCGCTCCGTTCGAGTATTTTATAAAATTGTTCAATTTTTGCACGAGACAATGTCGCAGGGTCGACTTAACGCCCCTCCCACTCGTAAAGTGGAGCTGAAAAAACGTAAAAAAAAAAAAAGAACTCAACAAGAAAAGAAAATAGATAGGAAAAGCTGGCTGAAGAGGGGGGAGGGAGGCAAGGAAAAGCGAACCAAAGTGAATATTGAGATATTTTCCATGCTGACAACCCGCTTGGTATGTGCTTCGTTTTCGTTTTTGGTTTTCGGTTCGTTCAAAAGTGATTTACTTTTTTGGTAATGTGCATGTGTCCCACCCTCCCATTCATCAGTTTTTCTCCGCTTTTCCACCCATTTTCCAACCTCTTTTTTTTTGTGAGTTTTTTCCCTTGCCATATAATATACCCATGCTGTTGCCATATATCTGCACTTGTATAATATATGGTAAGGATTTTCCTCTCTCTCTCCCTCTAATGTAAAAAAGTTAAATTATAGAAGAACGGCTCCTGTAACAATTGATACCCTAGGAGGGCCATAATCTGATGGTAAACACCCTCTTTTAGCCATCACTGCTAATTCCAACACCAGTTGTTGGCCTTCCACTCCATTTCCTAGCGACCTTGCAAATCCCAAACCCGTTCTCGTGTCTTGCAAATTTGATGAGGCTGCTAATACTTCCCCTGGGTTTTTAGACTCCAACGGAGGCAGAACAAACGAAAAATAAGT
>VNJV01007367.1:0-13805 GCA_008042635.1 Drosophila nikananu
AATTGGGGCAGCATTGCAAGTGCGTGGGAGTATTTCGCAAATATGCTAAGATAAAACAATACTTTTTGAGGGCTCTTGAAAAATTGCGTAAAAGTATTACTAGAGATCTTTAAATTAAAAAATAAATATTTTCTGTAAGCTATTTAGCAGCATATATATTATATAGTTGCTGTTAAAAAATACTTTTAAAATAAAATGAGGAGATGTTTTCAAACCTAACATTTTCTTATATTTATCATTTTAAAAAGGAGTCCACTTATAGATTTATATCTTGTGCATTATAAACTGTCTTGAACAGAAGTAATATTTCATATTTTATTTTCAATATTATAATATTTTCAACTTATCTATGAGGACTTAAAAAAATCTTAGACCAATTATACGCTAATTATATATTTTAGTTACCTTTAAACCGCGAAAAGTGTTTCTTTTTTGTTGATCAACTTTCGATCAAAATTCAACTGCTCCACTTAATAAATTACTTATGTATATGCCTTAAAATGTTTAAGTTTTCGTTTCTTTTTCCATTTACTTCTCCGAAAATTGAATTTCCACTAATTTGATTCGATTAAAAACCTCGCCTCTGATTTTCGAAAACTCTTCCCACGGTTTGCCCGTTTCAACACACCACGAAATACCGTTGAATTTGAAATTCTGGCCGCAGTTCACAATGGCCAAGAGCGAGAGCGTCACTTCTCCCACAGCCAACGGACACTTTTCCACCTTTCTCTTCGACAGAAGCGCGGAAAAATCGAAGAGCAAACGACAGAGGCAGACGGAAAGCGATCGGAGCACGGCGGCGTCACTCGGACGGAGGCCAGAGCTCGGAGCGAGTGGCGTTACGTATACGCAGCGTTGTGCGGCGCGCGCTAAAGTCCAACGAAGACTGAAATGCGATACGCGGGCGCGCTGCCATTTATACCCTTGCACGCCGAAGGCCCCAAAGCCGAAGAAGCAGAAAAGCTGACAAAAGACAAGCACCAGAGAAAGGAGCAGACGGAAAGCAGCGAAAACAAAAAAAAAGGAAACCGAGCGAATAGAACCGAGCTGCTGCTGCTGCCGCTGCTGCACTGGGAACTTTGTGACCCTATTCGATGGGCAACCTGCCCACATGCGCGAGCGAGCTTTTCCGCCGCCAACCGAGGGCGGAATATCCGCTGCACTCTCTCGCTCTCTCTCGGGAAAATGCCATTTCAAACTATTCACTTTGCTTACGAATTAGAGCACAAAACAGAAACCAAACCAAAACAGAGCGGCGAGCCGAAAGGAATCTAGAACGTGGCGTTACTTCTGCCAGGGAAGATGGGGAGGAGGCGAGGACTTCCCGGAGAGATGTGCGAGAGAACGCAGGGAGTGCGCAGCGAATTTTCCGCCAAAGTCCCGTTTGGGGGTTTCCCACGTTCGGTGTGTGCATGAGGTATGTATAGGCTCGATTTATCGATGTCCGGGCCACGGATTTCCACCAATATACAATGCGAAAGGCATAGCTCGCTTTCCGGCATAGAACTCTGCACCAGGGGAAGGTTCCCCGCTCCATGTGCTTCCCGTGAACCTGTGGCATTTTGGCCAGGCCCAACCTCAGATGATGACCGATAAGCCGGATGGTTAGACTGATAACCAGGCAGGTGAAAAGCTCACGGGGGCTGCCGTCACTCCAAAATGTTGCCAAAGCATAATGTCAATGGGATTTCTGATTTCTAAAAACGTTATTATACTCAAAAATAAAGGATTCATCGATTATATTGCAATAAAAAATTAACAATGTATAATGTTTTTAGTATATATATAACTTTATGGGTATGGTATTTATATTTATATTTATAATCTTTAATTAATATAAATATAAAACCTTTTCTCAACCCAAAATGTAGGCATTAAGTTTAAGTAGAAGTAAGCTCAAAGTTGGAATACGCCGCTTCTAACTTAACTGAAAATAAGCATCCTTTATGGGTTTCAAACCCTCAGACAGAATATCTTATACTACACTTTTGGAAAGCACAGCGAAATTTTTGAAATACCTTAGCTGTCGCCCAATCAATGATATGGGAGTCCCCTTCCGGCTACGCGCCTGGGTTACATGAGCCTTGTACCGCCACCTCTGAGCCACCCACTGCGCAGTCTCCAGGCAGGCAGGCTCTCTCTCGTAGTCCCCGCGTGCACGTGTTTCGCTGCGGTATTCGCATGCCAGCCCAAAGAGGAGGGCCCTCAAAATATTTGGTGGGCGCAAAAAAGTCGGAAAAACGTAAACAAAGTGTGTGCGCACGCAACGAAGGAACAGAGTGGGGTAGGATAAGCATCGAGCGTCCTGGCCTAGGGTGGTGCTGTTTCTGCGCCGTGCTGCTATTGATTACGTAGACGACAAACAGGGTGTTGCTCGAACTGAATTCTTTACTACAGACTGCAATTTAAAAATAGTCAACATTGTCACTTAAAGGGTCACTTTGGAAGGCGCACAACGAACGAAGGATCACAGAAGATGGACTCACTAGCCGAACCAGTGGGCACCCATGCAGTCGCGTGTCCACTCAGTCTGGCAGACCCAACACCATTCAAATCCGCAGCCAGCGCGTGTACAGACCATGTGCATGCAGCCGCCTGGAAGAAGGAGCAGAAGAAGCAGGGTTCAGTTACGGGCCCCATTTTGGACTTTACCCCGCCCTCCAATAAACTTACCATCTCGCTCTGTGGGCGTTCGACATTTCGGACAGGGCTTGGTACTGACTTTGATGGTGACATTGGTGGCCTCCTCCCATCGCGCCTCGGCAGCTCGCTGAGAGGAGCGTGTGATTACACAAGCGAGCAATGATATTTCGCACACTTACATTCGGGTCCACGGTGTACTCGCAGGAGTTCTGGGCAGTGGTCCCCGTTCCCTCGGGTAGGCACTCCCCGATGTGGTAGCCCTGCAGGCAGTTGCGGCAGAAAACATAGCCACATCCGTTCTGACAGGTCACCTTGCGACAATCGGGCTCCACCAGTAGGCCCATGCCACAGCCAGGCTGCGGACAGAGCACTCCGCCAGCCTGCAGGACATACTCCTCGGTGGCGAAGCGCTGATAGCGCTCATACTCCTCGCGAGTAAGCAGCTTGAAGTGATGGATCTCCTCGATGAAGGAATGCTCGCAGCCAGCGGGACAGGGCAGAGTGTACCCAAAGTCCGGATGCGGCATGAACTGGCGCTCGCTGAGCCGAGAGCGGCAATAGTGGCGGAAGCACTCGATGCAGGTGACGTGCTGCGAGGCACAGGGAAAGACCAGGACCGTTTCACTGCAAAAGAGATAAGGATCAGTAATTGCATAAGGATGTTTCTTAATTATTTAATTTGAAGAATATTTTAAAGTGATAAGTACTAGTTTTCTTAATATAATCACCTTACATCCGTGCAGGCCAGACAAGGCACATCTTTGATATTGTTCTTGATGAGGTTGAGCGGAGCAGCATAATCCTTTTCGCCGCCAGAAACATGCTCCGCACACTTGAAAAAGAACTCGGCAAAGGGCGGATCTCCAGCCTCGTTGTCCACACAGGCCACCTCTAGACTCTCGCAATGGCCGGGAATGCGACGCGACTTGAGCACATCGTCCCAGCACTCGGGATCGCGGTGGACAGTGAAGGCACCGCCTTTGCAGAGTGAGCAGCGCACCCGCAGTTTGCCGTTGCACAGCTTGTTGCACTGGCTGCAGTGCACGAAGAAGTGGGCCTTGGCACGGACACGTTCTGGCGGAGATTGAGGCATTACAAGCAAATTCTAGGGCGACAACCTGTTGCATATACCCTCATCGGTGATGTTCAGCCTCTCCTCGCTCTCGAGCTGCAGATCCAGCAGGGTTTCGTTTAACGGCTTCGAGGGCTCCTCCGCAAGCGTCGGTTCCTCCTCCTCCAGCGTGGCCGATTGGATCTTCTCGCGACGCACCGGTCGCCGCAGCTGGATGGCGTGCAAAACGCTCTGTTGGCCCAAATCGCATTGCTACTGGAAGACCAGGAATTTTAGCATGGTACGGGGCTGGCTGTGACGACTGCGAATGATTCTACCTCTATGGTCGTGGCATCGCTGAGCTCCTTGCCCGCAAAAATGATCTTCACCTCGTCCGGCTGCAGACCGAGTTGTGGGGCCACCAATTCCTTCACGTTCTTGATGTCCCACTGGGGCTCTAGGTTCACCGACAGCGTCTTGCCCGTGTTCGTCTTTACGTAAATGCTTAGCGTGTGCGTCAGCGTCTTGCCGCTGAATTGCAGAAGTTCCAGCATTTTGCGTACAAAAGTGGCAATAAACTTAAAAATAAAACTCATTTGGCCCAAAGTCTGTGTAGTGTGCCCGTTGTTCGTTTACGATTGTCCAATTCCCTTATCAGTTACGTGTCGGCACTAAAACAGTGTTGCCAATTCTGTTATTTTTACGACAAATCACGAACTTAATTGGCGCGACAATTTGAAAACAATGCTGGCGGGCATTCTGGCGCAAATCGTTTTAAGATTTGATTAAGTTAATTTAGCCATGTCCGGTAAACATTTTTTCAAAATGTATAATAATTTTAATTAAGTTTATTTCAGCTTATAGTTTTGTAAAGCTAATAAAATCTAGCACTGAAAAGCTCTACAAAATGAAACTAAAGCGTTTTTAGTAAGCAATGTTAGGTACGATTTTAATAATAATAAATTGTATACTGAAAGGGTATACAAATTTCGGCTTCCAAAAGTTTGCCTTCCTTCTTGTCTTTTATTGAGATTGTTAAGTTCAATAGTAAGAATTAAATCTGGCTCTTTAAAAGCCTAATTTGTTTTGTTTTTTCTGAAAAAATCTAGTTATCGAGATGATAATATCGATAAGAATATCGCAATTGCTGATCAAGATCATCTCTAACGCAAACAGCAAACGCGCACAATTGGAAAAAGTTTTGATTAATGTTTAAATACAATAATTGGCCGTTATAATGCCAGGCTTGGTTTACAGAGAGCAGAACGGCGACTTGTTTAGCGCAAAGGGAGACTTTTCTTTGTGCCACTGCGTAGCAGCCGACTTACGCATGGGCAAAGGGATTGCGGTGAAGTTTCGGTAAGGATCGAAGTGGTTCTGTTGAGCTTTCAGGCAAACCTCTCTATTTTAGCAACAAATTTGGTCAGCTTCTGACCTTGCAGAGGCAAAAGGTCCAGCCCGGGGGAGTGGCAATCCTACAGGACCAACAGCGCTTTATATACTACCTGGTGACCAAGCAATCCAGCTGGGGCAAGCCGACCTATGAGCTCCTGCATAGCTCCTTGCACGCCATGCGCCAGCATATGGTAAGTGAAAAAATATCGTCCATGTAAACATCTACATAAACTTTCCACGCTCCAAGATCTCCCACAACGTACCCAAGATAGCCATGCCCCGCATAGGATGCGGCCTGGACGGTCTCAACTGGGCCAAGGTAAAAGAAATTATATGCCAGATTTTCCAGTCGGATGCCGTGGAACTAGTTGTGTTTAATTATGCAGAAGTTCGAAAGTAAATTGAACAAATGAATCTATGTAATTCGAGTTATTGGCCCTGTGGCGGCACAAAGTTGTACACCACGACCTCTAGATCCTCGTGGCCAAAAACGTACTCCAGCAACTTGCTGACTTTGTCCCATTCAAGGCCATCGATGCCGCAGCCGATTTTCGGAATTGCAAGCTTATCCACCTCGTTTTCGCGCTGTTATACGAATTAAATAATTTAATATAATCAGAATATGATATTAACATAAGCGTAAAATATCCTTAATAAAAACATATATTTACCATATGCTCGCGCATCTGTTCCAACGATGCCTGTAACGATTCGTAGGTGGGCTTGCCCCAGCTCTGCGGCTTTGTCACCAGATAGTAGATGTAACGCTCACCATCCTTGAGCACAGCCACCTCTCCACTGGCCGCATTCTGGGCCCGCAGCTCGTCCACCTTGCCATAGATCTTCTTGAACTGCACCGCAATTCCTGCTCCCATTGCTAGATCAGCGCCCACGCAATGTGCCAACGAATGGGTCTTGGGTGCCGAGAATAGATCCCCGTCCACCTCGCTGATCTTGTAGCTTGCCTGGTTTGCCATGCCGACCACAAAACCCTTTCGAAATGCCTCGCGTAGTTCTAGAAGTTTGGAAGAATACATATTGGTTGTAGAGTTAATGTTTAATAGTGAATACTGACGGCTTTGGCAAAGCTTATATGAATATAAATATCTATGGATTAATTTTTAGGAGGGTTCCCTCTCGTAATCATAAAAACGCTTCTAAGATTACAATACATAGTCAGATCTTTGGTTAATCCCTTTTTAAAGGGTGTAATTCGTTTATTAATGTACATATGTATTTACAATATAAATACCCATTAAACATGCATTTTGCCATGGAAGCTCTTAGGTGTAATGTGTTCTTAACAGCTATATAAGTATTTGGTGCATTTGGTGCCACAAGTCCCAAGAAAACCATTTCGAGTGCTGCTCTAAAAGGTCGCCATCGCTATATTTAAAATGGAGTCTTTTCGCGATGAAGCGAGTTCCTCGATCCGCTGACGGATCTCGAGGGTAAGTGAATGGTTTTCATGTGCCGACAGGTGGGACACACCACATTCAGCGTGTCCTTGGACATTTGTGGCGGAGTGTAGAAGAAAGCGATGATATCGACGCTGTCCTCGGCGAACACGAGGTCCAGCAGACTGCGCACGCGCAACCAGTCCAGGCGATCGATGCCGCATCCAAGACGGGGAATGGCCAGCTTGGTTACTCCGTGCTCCCTCTGGAATATGGATAAGATTCAATAGGTATAAATATTTCATATATTTCGCTCCTGTAGGAAGAAATAAACTCTTACCATGTGCTCGCGCATTGCCAGCAGGGCGTAGTAAAGGGCCGTGTAAGTGCACTTCTCGTGGCTGCGCTCCTTGGTCACGAGGTTGTAGATGTACCGTCCGCCCTGCTCCAGGACTGCCACGTTACCGGTGTGCCGATTCTGGCGCTTCAGATCGTCCACATGACCGAATTTGCAACGGAACTGCAGGTTGATCCCTGCACACATGGCGAAGTCCGCACTGACGGAGTGCACCAGGGCGTAGTTCTCCGGCGCACTGAAAAGATTGCCCCTGGCCTCTGTAATCTGGCATTTGGGAGCAGCCAGCTCCTTGGACAGATCCTCGTGCTCGCAGATGAGAATCTCTATGGGATACTCGCTCTGGGAGAAGGTCTGCTGCACCAGTCGCTTAACTTGCCTCCACTCGAGGCCGTTTTTGCCGCAGCAGATCCGGGGCATGGCCACTTTGGTGATCTCGTGGTTGCGCTGGAAAATCAAAATAGTAGCCATTGGTTAATAGAACTTCTGAAAAAACATGGTTTAAGAATATACATTTCTGAAAGCATAGTATTTATAAATCAAACCGTATAATAATATATATTATAGTAAATGCCCCGTCAGTTGGCTTGTACATTTATAAATCATATTTACAATTCATAACAAAATTTAAAACCGAATTTTACTTTTGGTCATGAGAAACTGAGTTTACTTTCTCCTATGCAAATGAATGGCCACCAAAATATGTCGGACAAAGCATTTTTGTAAAAGGAAATTGCAAAACCAACTTGGATCCCATCGAGAAATCCACTGTTGACCATTATCTACTGCATCTCTGTGTTTAAATAAAGTATATACAATACATGTATTCAGACGTGTTACCCTTTCCACCGATGACGAATGCAACATTTTTTAATTAAAGTGCTTAACAATTTGATCATAAAAAGGGGCGACTCTTCCACAAATATTTACTGTATCTCGAAGTACAAATAAATTAACTGTAAATTGACAAAGCCAGAGACGAGGCACAAACCAGTTTTCGAAGCGTCGACGTGCGGTTGCTCTTTTGGAAGGGAAATGTCACTTGTCACACCCCACTCCCCACTTTACCCATCCCACTCCCGCTCTGACTTACCATGTGCTCGCGCATACAGATCAGCGCCGCCTGGACATCGTCGTAGGTGCTGGCCTCGTAGAGATTCGACTTGGTGACCAAGTAGTAAATAAAGCGCGAATTGTGCTCCAGCACGGCGCAGTTTCCCCGACTGACTCTCCGCTGCCGCAGCTCATCCACATCGCCGTAGATGAGGCCGAACTGCCAGGCCAGGGTGCCCCGCAGCGCCATGAAGGACGACTCAACGGCATGGGCCAGGGCGTGGGTTTGGGGCGCCTGAAAAATGTCCAGCTTGGACTCCACAATCTTCACGTTCGCCGCAGCCATGGCTCACTGTGTCTGGCTTGCTGGCTGGCTGCAATTAAGCGGAAATTATTCTCAATGCCAAAAATGATTTTTCGTACTTACGTGCACGCAGCGGAAACTTTCACGTCGAGGTCGAAACTCGCGATAAAAACTTTTTCGGCTTTGGAATCGGAGTCGGTTTTGACTTTGATTTGAGTTTCGGACTGCACAGAAACCAGAATGAAAACAAAGCAATTAGCAGAGGGACCGGGGGATTCCGCACAGTTAGCGGGTAGTTGGGAGCTTGTTTATTTTGGCGATTCGCCGTTTTCCCACTCCCAATTCTGTCAATTCTGTCGACGATTATTGATGGAGATGACGGAGAACGACTGCCTCGGCCGGCGGTCTGCAGTGGAATGCGCATGGGGACGCGGAGCGAAAGCCCAGCGAGAATCTTCGAGCCCCAGTGACAACATTTCGCCCAGAGGCGTCGCCACAGGGGGCGCCGAAATAGAAATGATCGTGCAGGGAAAGAAATGTATATTTGTATGTTTGTGATATGAAAACGAATAATGGATTGGATGTTTTAGAAAATATCCAAGTTAGTTTGTCTATCAAAATCTTCAAGACTTTTAAACGATTAAAACTGTGTTCAAAGTAAGAAATATAATATTTAAAGTCTGGAAGGTGTAACACATATTTTTTTAAGTTAATCTTCATTTAAAACGAATTAAAATTTAAAATATATTTGTTCATCATATCAGAAACGTATTCAAATATCAACATTTCAGCATTTCTGTCTGTGTAATAGCCACCACCATGCATGACGATCCACTGAGTCAGCCGTCAGCCAGTAATGATGATGATGATGGCGGTGATGATGACATACATGTGCTAGTAAGTGTTAGCTGATATCGCTTTGTTTGTTTGTTTTCTGCCTTCAGCGACAAGTCGACTGGCATAGCCCAAAATCGTCGCCAAAGGCTGCCTGTAACTGCCAATTAAGAACTTGCGCAGGCTTTTGATAGCGCTCTATAGATTAATTACGATCGAATTGGTTCGGAGCACCTGTACCCGTGTACCTGTGCGTGGGCCGCTGTCAAAGGTAATCGGCGACTGCCCGTGTGCTAATAGGGGCAGTCAACCGACTAGCGACATTATTTGTTTGCATTTTTAAATATAAATATGACTTAAATTATTCGTTCATTGAAAGCCAGGTTAAATAACCAAACACCATACAAATAACCATATTCAGTGAGTAGTTGTTTTGTAAACAAACAAAACAGGCAACAGCAACAGCCACAGCTTCGATTCTGTATGAGATTAGCCAAATTTGTTTGTTCATAATAATTGCGTTCATAATATATATATTCATATTTTTTTGATTAAATGGAAAAAAATAAATCCAGAGGGAGCAGTGGCAAACTAAAATCGTTTAATACGATTTTAAATGTATATGTAAAAATTTAAAAACAAATTATTCTGACTTCTATCTTTGGGTATATTTTATTTTTCCTGCTACCTTGACTGAACTTTAAATTAATTTAATAAAACAATCCTTAAATCGGTAAAGGGCTTTTTATAGAAACAAAGATTTATCAAGTTATTTTGCGTATACGTAATTTTTTCAAATAAAAAGTACTTTTAAAGACTTGGATAAATGTGTCTTATTTTATTTTTGTTAAAATTTGGTCAAAATACTAGAATTTGTATTAAAGTTCTCCTTCTTTCGATTTGTAACATAAAAACATACAAATAACGGCCTCAAATTCAAGCTGAAATTACATTGCGCCAAATTGCGTGGGTGTGCGTCTCGGCTAAAGGGACACTTTGTAACACTGTAAGTGGGCGTTACACAGTACTGTCTCAAGTTTTCGCAGCTTTTTCGCCAATAAAAACAAAACAAAAACATGGAAAAACAATAACAATTGTTGATATTGCTAAATAAATAAATTTCTTATAAAAGCACACATTTTTATCACTTTTTTAACAGCAGTAAAAGGCTCATCCTCCTCCTCTCTTGACGCCTCCTAATACGCATGTCAGGCGGCAGCTTTGAATCGAATTTTTATATTTAAATGTTCGCTTTTCCCCAGATTGGGCACCTTGTGTGGAAAAGCTAGGCGATGCTAGTTCATGGCAGTTCAGATTGTCGCTTCAAACGATAAAGACGGCCGATCCGGAGAGCTATACTACATAGCTGTGACTCGGCTCTGATTGGGATTTGGCGTGCCAATTGGCGTTGTTTTTTGTTGTTGCTGTTACTGCTGTTTGCTGTTGTCTTGTTGCTGTTACGTAAATTGCGTGCTGATTGTTAGTTAATTTAAATACTTTACGTGGTAGTGCGGTTAGTCGACGTCCCGCCAATAACATTAGGTTCTGTATCTTTTTGGGCAATTATTCCGCGCGCGAGTAAATCTCCCAAAGACAAGCGGAAGAGTGGAGAATAAGCGTTGTGAGTCACTTGAGAATTAGAGAATAACTAAAAAGTGCAGGCGAAAAAGCAAAGCTCACAGCGCGACGACGTCAGCTGTTGCCACTAGACTCGTTCTCTCTCCCCCGCTTCCTCGCTCCTCTCTGTTTCTCTTCTGTTCTGTTTTGGTTACCTTTTTTGTGAGTTCGCCTTTTGCCTTATCCGTCGGCATGACTTCGTTGACATTGCTCCGGCGATCGGCGGTCAGCCATGCCCACTGGTACGCCCCCGCCCTCGCTGCCAACTGGCAGCGGCCTGTTCGAATGCTTCAAAGGCGCCAACAACAGCAACAACAACATGCCATGCACACCTGTGGGCGGCCCAGTGCAATTTTCACAGCAGCAACAGCATCAACAACAACAACTACAAAGTCAGCGCAGGCGCCAAATGTGGCAAGCGGTGAGTTCAAAACTTTAATTATGCAAATTGCGCGTGCAATTGTTGATTTATTACGCGGCAGCAGATAGATTGGATGCTTAGATTTCGTATTTCAAACTCGTAACGGACTTCGAATTCGATTTCGAACTTGGGGCTTTCGAGTAGGAAAGAGACCGAAAACGTCAGATCTAATTGGGAATATTAGGAAGATGAAACTGAGAAATTTTAGTTGGGAAATTTGTAATAAGATATTTGTTTATTCAGCAAATCTTAACCTTTTAGTATGTCTTTGCCCATTTATACTTTAATTTAAATTTAATACTGAAATTACAAAGACTTGTCAAGGTCTTTTAGGTTTAGTCACGTTTTTTTTTATAAAAACGGTAATGTTTTAACCGCAATTTTTTTAATATTTTTTTTTTTACATTTACTTTTAATAAAATTCTTTTAATTTTGAATTATATGACGGAAATAGTAT
Organism: Drosophila nikananu; assembly: GCA_008042635.1. Classification (NCBI taxonomy): domain Eukaryota; kingdom Metazoa; phylum Arthropoda; class Insecta; order Diptera; family Drosophilidae; genus Drosophila; species Drosophila nikananu. Next base: position 11,528 of record VNJV01007367.1, read on the forward strand.
TTTTTGTCATAAGACAAATATGTACATCATGTTGTTTATACAGTTAATCAATCTTTTATCACGTAATCTCATCCGTAAGCTTTACTATCGATCACACTTCAACATTTCCTTGTTTTTACATTACTTTCTTTTTATCAACAATTTCATACATTTTGCTTTGAAATAGAAATACCTAATAATAATAATTAACTGTAACATTAATACATTTTTTTAGAGCAAGTTGCAAACGTAACAAGGCTTATATTTTCCACATCTGACATCTGCAGTTTTAAAATTGAATCTATCCTCTTTGCTACTCTTTCCTTTACTCCCCGATTTCTACTCTCTCATTGAACAGGTTTTTACTAAATATTCTCATAATGACTCCCACACGCTTTGCTAACGAATTTTTTATAGACATTTATAATTAAAACAAATGCCTTTTTTTGACAACCAGCAAAAAAAAAGTCTGACTAACAAGTGGCGATTGTGTTCATAAGAAAAGGGGTCTGTCTGACTCTTAATTAACGATAAAAACAATAAAAGGAATCGAAAATAAACTGGGACACGGAGGCGTCACTGGGTCTGGCAGGGAATACATTACTAATCGCATTTTGATTGCCTCGTTGAAAGCGCATCAAACACTTGTTCTTCCCTTTGTGGCAAAAATAAAGAGCCATTAAAAACACAAAAACAAAAGCTGGTTTAATTCCACTTGCCGTTTAATCAACTTGACACCCGCTGGGCGAGCGAGGATCGATCATTTTTCTGCCATTACTCAAAGAGGTGTTAATGAGCACAGCGAATCGGCCATAAAACTTGTTTACCTAAGCCCAGCAGTTGTAGATTATTACTTAATGCACTCGTCTACTCCAGATTGATTAGAGCGAGACCCCGAGCTCTACCCAAATAAATATTATTTGGACTGCCGATAAGATAAGAGGCCAGACGATGGAGGAATGAAAGTGCTCTAGAAGCTGGAGAAATATTTAATAATTAGCACCTGGGGCGAAATATAAATAGACTATATTGACCATTGAAAATATAAACCAAGTCGTGTTTTAGCCATTTGAAATGAGGTTGAATCAGGCTTTAAGTTGGTTGGGAAATAGATTTAAAATTATTCTAGAACTCTCTCCAAAAAAGGGGGTATGGTTTTAAAAGCTGTAATAAAAATTATCATTAAACTACTAACTCCTAATTTTATATACATATTAAAGTTTATTTAATAGTTATTATTTTAATATACATTTTACAATTTGAATTAAGAAATTTTTAAAAGAAGAAACTGAATATTATATTCAAATGTAAATTGACACTTTTCTATCAATTTGTATGCATACATATTAATGCTTCATTGGCATGATATTTAAGTTTAATGTTGGGACTTGCTTTTATAATGACTCCCAGTGTAAATTTATGTTTAGTAAAGATACTCTATAATTATTCAGATAGTAATTCCAGTATCCCCAAATTTGTCATCTTAATTTCAATTAAGATTAAAATATGTATATACTTACATACATATATACTTAATAGGGTCGGAAACTTCTCTTTCACTTCGTTGCAAGCTTCTGACTAAAATTAAAATACCTGCTGGGATATTAAAACGTGAACTGTTTCTTTTATTAATATTAAAATTTTAAATATCTTAGAAATTGTAGTTGGCAAATTTGTAATAAGATATTTGTTTATTCAGCAAATCTGAACTTATTAGTATGTCTTTGCCCATTTGTACTTTAATTTAAATTTAATACTAAAATTACAAAGACTTATCAAGGACTTTCAGGATTAGTTACGTTTTTTTAATTTTGAATAATATGAATTTGTCATAAGACAAATACATCATGTTGTTTATACAGTTTATCAATCTTTCATCACGGTATCTCATCCGTAAACTTTACTATCGATCAGACTTCAATATTTGCTTGTTTTTACATTACTTTGTTTTAATCATCAATTAAAATTGAAATAGAAATACCTAATAATAATAATTAACTGTAACCTATATACATTTTTTAGAGCAAGTTGCAAACGTAACAAGGCTAATATTTTCCACAGCTGACATCTGAAGTTTTAAAATTGAATCTATCCTCTTTGCTACTCTTTCCTTTACTCCCCGATTTCTACTCTCTCATTGAACAGGTTTTTACTAAATATTCTCATAATGACTCCCACACGCTTTGCTAACGAATTTTTTATAGACATTTATAATTAAAACAAATGCCGTTTTTTGACAACCAGCAAAAAAAAAGTCTGACTAACAAGTGGCGATTGTGTTCATAAGAAAAGGGGTCTG
>VNJV01007369.1:0-24124 GCA_008042635.1 Drosophila nikananu
TGGGTCGCATCTAAAGCGAAAGCGAGGTACGTTATAAAAATTGTCGCGATTTATCTAATCCATTAAGTTGTAAATTAAAATATTATAAATATAAATGTTTTTGGCATGAGTTATATTTTTAGTCCCGTTTTCTTATCAGAATAAAAGTTAAATAAATATATTACAAGTTAAACAAATTTTAAATTAATATTTGCTCAAGCAACAAAAACACCTTTAAGTTGATGTTAAAAAAAGGTGTCTTAAAGACACTTTTCACTGAGAATTTTTATCGTTTTTTGTTTAAGTAAATAGGTTATGTGTTGTATAATTAAATTAAGTCGATTATTTCATGTTTAAATAGACTTTAACCCAGAATTTTATTTTAAAAGATAATTAAATTTGCTTGAGTTGGTAAAGTTGATCAAATATGAGGATTTTTGTACCTCCCTATACTCTGGCAGTTTATTGTAGTTTTAGACATACATACATAAGTTTCTTGATCTAGCCATATCCGTCTGTCCGTCGATCTGTCCGCCCATCTGTCCATTTCTACGAAAACGCGAGTCTCAGTTTGCAAGCTACACATATGTATGTACATATATATGAATGAAACTTTGCAGATAGTCTCCTTTAAAGTCGGAACCAGCCAGATTGAGCTGCAATATTTTATATTTTAGTTTTTTTTTGCCGCTAGATGGCTTTGAAGAACACGTAAAAAATCAGTCAAAAAATTACGTATACGCACGGTTATAATAAATATTTAAAATTGAACCAGCCAGATTGAGCTGCTATAGTTACAATATTTTATAATATTTTATTTTTTTTTGCCCCTAGATGGCTTAGAAGAAGACCTTAAAATATCAGTCATAAAATTACGTATACGCACGGGTATAATAATTATTTAAAATTGAAGAAGAAAGCTGTAAATTGTCAAAAATATTTGCTTATGGCTTTGTAAGTTCTTTAAGATCAAGTTCTTTTCATGGTCTTTCTTATAAGAGATATAGGTTTTGTTTGTTTATTATTACTTAGAAAAGTATTTATAATCTTAAACCTTAAAAACCTTAAACCTTCGAAAATTGTTTTATTTTCCCTCAAATTAAGTTACTTTGTTCTCCTACTATAATTCCCTTTGTATACCCTAAAACTTAAAATTGCGTTTAAAGAAGTAAATAATGAACTTTAAGATACACTGCTTGCATTGCTAACCTTCAAATAATTATAAGTATGTTATTTCTTGTTCTAGGCAAAAGAACTCCCGCTCTCCCACTCTACCACCCACTTGGCCTTCGAACATCGAACATGCTCGAGTTGCAAGCTCAAAGCAAACTCGTTTGGAGCCGGCTGTCACTGTGGGGGCCACACTTGCCGCCTCTGCTTCTACCGCTGCACTATGGGCCAACGACCACTTCTTGTGGACAAAACATTTATGGTATTTGTTAAAAAAAAAGGTAAGACAACCGCAATTTTTTTACTTTATTATATTATATTATTATTATATTTTCAATTTTTTAAGTAAAAACATTTACCATGAAAAGAAATGTGTGATGGTTTTTTTTGTTAGAAGGCAGGACCACGCCCTTTTTTTTTTAAATATAGTACTATTTTTATCATAAACATAAATTAAAAACATAACTTGAATATGTTGCTTAGTTCTCAAGTTATTAATTAATGCCACAATAAGTGGTCGTTGGCCCCATAGTGCGCTGCTGGCATTGGCGCTCGGCTTCAAATATAGATTTAGTTTCAGATTCATTCAGTTTGTTTATAAACCGTGTGCTGCGCGGATGTGTGTCGCTGCGTCGAGTAAAATCGCTGGAAAATCTCGCCCGCTGAGCACGCTACGAAGCTCGAACTTTCAGTTTACCGCTCGGCGGTCCGTTCCAACTCCGCGAAGCCTGCCGCTGGCCGCCCACAAGCTGTCCGTTGCCGTCCTGGAAAATAAAAAAAGAGGCGAAGAAAAGCTGAAAGAAAAGCGCGCGCGGCAAGTGAAGCGCACAGGTTAACCTGTGTGTTTTGTGTATGTGCCTGTGTAGGATATGCCCGTGCGTATGGGTGATATACAGTGTTTATTTGTGTGATTTCTTTTGTTTGCTGGCCAATTGTGGGGCCTAATTGAATGCTTGTCTCATATGGGTTAAAAGAACCTAACAACATCAACAACAACAACAGCCGACTCGAGTGTTTCGCAACGCCATAAAAAAAAAAACATATATACAGATATATATTGGAAAAAAAGGAGAGAAATACTGAAAGCAACACAAATACATATAAACACGCGCACATATCGACGAGCAGCAGAGCAAAGAAGCTAAGCCAGAAATCATACATATATACATATATACCTACATATATATAGATATAGATATAGCATATAAAAACCAGTTTGGAGCCGCAGTAGCAGCGCAGTCGCAGCGTTTTAGCCGAGGTGAGTTCTGCCTTGGTGTGCGTGTGTCCGTGTGTGGGTGTGGGTCTCGTGTTTGACTGTGTGTGAGTCTGCCGCCCACATGTCGCGGCTTTCTCTGCCGGCTTCAACGTCGCCGTCAACGTCGGCGACACAAACTGGCTTTTGTCGCTTGTAAAAAGTTCGAGCAACAAAAAAAATGTTTAATTTGATCGGAGAATCCACACCACTAAGCCCCCCGCCCCCTTGTATCTCACCAAAAAATAATAAAACTCCAACAACTTGTTGAGGCATTCTTCAATTCGCCAATCACACTGCCAAAAAAAGTATTAAATCGGAGGATAAGTTTTGGTTTGGTGAGCTAAAATAGGCGGATAACCTCTTTTTCATTAACATGATTTTGTAACACAGCTAAAGTATTTCAAAAATTATTTTTTAAAAGAGATCTTAAAGTATTCATACCAATTCATAAAGTATTCATAAAAACTTAACATTTCTTAAAAAATCGAAATCATATTTAACAGAAATTTAATATATATTCCTAATAAATTCTGTGTATAAATATTCCTGATTAAACCTTGATATGCCAAAACTGCAAAATCAACTTTTTTATTGAACTATTTTTACTTTGAATATCATAGTGGAGATAATGTTTTTATAGGCCTATATATTCATAGAAAGGCCAAAAAGAAATGATAAATGCAGACCCTTTCTCCAGTCTCACCTAAAACTTTTAGTCCCCTATAAATATTTGTATATTGACATTTTTCCAATCATTATTTTATATTTTCCTTTAACGTAAGTTTGAATAACACTTATAGTAAAAAAATAAATAAAAAAGAAAAGGCGCACAATATATACTGTCAAACAATTCAATGTTTCTACAATATTTTATATATGTTTATATATTTATATAAAAGAAATTATTATTATTATTATTACGACGGTTTCAAAATACCCACAGAAGCCCTCTTCAACATAAACACAGACTTAAGCCCTATTTTGAATTGTAAATATTTAATGGACAAATTCAGAATCGAGAAATTTGATTGAGTAATTTTTGCTCTTGCTATGCTTCATTGGGCACAACACCGATTTGATTTTAGAACCCAGAAAATTTAAATCATTGCAAAGACAGAGCTAGTGATGAAGCCAACAACAAAATACCAGAAAACTAAACTAATTTGCACAGTTTTGCGTTTGGCAAACTTTGTCTCTCTATGATGGCGAAAATAGAGAAAAATGGAGAAAAAACTCATTTAGACAAGAAGACAAAGCAGCAGAACAGGGACTGATAGCAAAGGCGAAACAACAACAATGGGGAAACCAGCCAAAAACACAAAAAGCTCCCAAAAAGTTCTTAATTGTCAACTTTAAGCCGAAGCAAAGTTTGGAGGAATACTATATATGTAGTTGTTTTTTGTTCTGCTTTGACTCTGCCCCGCCTTTTTTATGGGCGGCACTCACTAATTGAAATTTAGTTTACTTGCTTTTACCCCATTTTTTTCTATTAGCAAGACTTCCTTTTTTGTGCTAAAATGATTTACTTAATGTGCAGTGTTGAACATTTTGGCCTTTGTTGGTTATTTATTCACCTAATCAAGACGGGCAAGGGAGAGGGAGCATGCTAATTAGAATTTCCCTAGGTCCCCATTGGTTTTGCCCAGAGGTGGTGACTTTATTTCAAGTTTTCCTCTCTCTATGGCGAACTGTTTGCTTTTCGAGTTATCTTGTTAAGTCATTTAGATCTTGCTTGTATCTTTAGGTAACTAGGTTGAAGAGGAAAGTAGTAGAAATTATCAGCATTAGCTGTTAAGTTTTATATTTACAGAATACATCTAGTTTTTTGTGTGCTTAGCTTATATCTAAAATCTTGGTAGTAATTTATTTTATTTATTTATTGAGTTACCTGGTTGTCAATTTTAAAAGATTTAAGGCTTAGTTATCGCTGTAAAAATCTTTCTAAATGTATTAAGGTTTATATCTAAAAGGAAATGCTTTATACAAAATATGGGCTGAACATTGTTTATATTATTATCCAAAAGATACTATAATCTTCGGTTTCTCCCAGCCAGCTTCTTGCCTTTGACGCACTCACGTAATTATCTTTCAATCCCTGTGTCCTGATCTGCCCCAATGTGGCCCCTTTTGCCCAAGCCTTTTTAATTTGTTTGGCCTGCTTTTGCAGCATCTTTATGTACTCGTATTTCACAGTTTGCCTCAATTACTGGCTCCCAGCCCAGCGCTCCGTTTAAAGGGAACTTTTGTTTTCGTGCCATTTTTCATATACTTTCGCTAGCTACGCACAAATTAAAAGTTTTCAGGGCTTGCAGGGTGTGTGTGTGCAAGGACTCCAGTGCATCTGGAACTGGGGACTAAAACTGCCAACTATCCCTGCAAGCCAGAGTTAATGCGCAACAATATTTTTTCTATCGCACAGCAGCAGGCTAAAACTTTGTCCGGGTCCCCGAAAATTCCCCCAACTCCTGCCTCTCTCTCTCCTCCATATATCCTCAACACTTTCACCGGCCAAATATTTGGAATACATTTGCTGCTGCCGGAGCTGCCACAGACAGACTTTCGCATAATTTGTATGCAAAAATCTCAAGTAATATACATGGAACGACACCCACTCGTGGGCATCTACGCATCTATGTACATATCTGCCACATCGGAGGGATGTCGTCCCTGCTGGTGACAGTTTATAATTTCAATCAGTGTCACACTTGTGACAACTTGATATGTTTTATTGCCCTGACCAGGCAGGCCAGAGGCCCCCATCCTTTACGCCTTGAATTGAATGGATGGAAATTCGCTGCCGTTGCACCCCACTTTAAGTCGCAAAGTCAGTGTAAGGAAAACAGGATTTGTTTTCTTTAATTATTTCGCATGCTGGACACATGTCGAGCAATGAAAATATCCACACAAAAATGGCAATGAATATATACATATACATATATTGGGGGATAACTTTTGACTCCGCAAAGAGTTTTGGTTATTCCTTTTGTGGCTTAGATAAAGATGCAAAATTTCGTCCATTTTATGTCGAGATATTTGTTTAGTTTGTGGCCTGGCCACTGGATGTAATTGCAGTCTTGTCTGCCTAGAGCTGGCCAATTGTGGACAAAACTTCGGTCAGGTGGGTGCCTTCGTAACCAGAAATATCCGAGCACTTTAATTAAATTGCCAAATATTCCATCCAAGTTCCAAAGCCAAAGAAATGAAAAGAAAATGTGCAGCTTGCCAACAAAAATGTCTAGAGAAAAGAACAAACGAAGTTTATTCTGAAATTAAACCAAGTTTAACTGGAATGGAGATACAAAAAGGCTTTATTTAGATGTGTGAGACTGGCAAATAAAAGGGTATTCTTTACAGCATTATGGACTTAGCACTTGAGAATTTAAAAAAAAGTAACCTAAAATTATTTTGTTTAGTAACTAAGAGACCAATTACCTTGAGTACTTAATTATCTTTTGACACTTGACAATCGAAGTAATTAAAAGCATTCTTGTTATGACTCCCTACTTGCGCAGAAAGATTGTTGAGTTCTCAAATTCTCTGCTCTTTCAGACAGCTGTCTCTTCCCGACACTTTTCTGTCAAAGGATAAGCGGCAGTGCAACTTGATCACAGACTGCAATTTGCAATCTATAATCTGCAACTGCAGCAACCCAAAGTTTAGATGTGGGGGCAGTTTCGCAGCCGCTATTGTTATGTTTCTTTGAAGACAATTTCAACTAAATTGCAAGTGCTGCAAAAGTTAAGGAACAAAAGGGGTACCGGGAGTAGATACCAGATACAGATGTAGCCGAACACAAGTTGATTTCATGGGGCAAATATTTGCACCCAAAAAATATACACAATATCCAAGAGTGAGTAAGCGGAGGATGAGAGCTCGCCGGAGCCGAATAAATATTGCATAAAGCGTGGAGTTGAGCTCGCGTCGGCAATTTAATTCAATCCGTGGAGAGGAAGAGAGTAAACCTTTAAGAGTCTTGGGGCTCGGCAAATATTTGCATAAAATCACAATTAAAGCGATTGCCGGCTGCCTTTAATTGTTTTGTATCTCGCAGATACAATGTGTAAGCCACGCCGCATACATTATCACCATTGCGCCTCTCGCCTGGCGGCCTGCCCTGCTCCGCGCTCCTCGGACCCCCCTTTTCTGTCGGCGGAGTATGCAAAGTACAAAAAATGTATATATATATTCATATATATATGAATGCGAAACGGAACGTGGAGGCGTCGAAGCGAATTTATGACTCATGCGTTGATTTTTCCCTCAATTTTCGTGGCATTGGTGGTCATGGCTGTTGCTGATATGTATCTGTATCTTGCAGCCTGCAACTGCAGCCCGGTAATTGTCGCTTACGTGTTAAAGAGGTGAGCTAACAAAGTTCCAGTGGCTGTGCTGGAGTTAGTCAGTAATTCTTTTTTCACCATTTTTTTTCACTTCTTCGCTTTGGCACGCCGAAATGTCTCTCTTTCTGCGTTTTTGTCTGAACCACATTTGCCTTTGAGGCATGCCACAAGTCTGCCCCCTTTCTCCCTTTGCACCCTTTTCGCCTCTTCACCTGTTCTCAGGTGTGTGTGTGAGTGTATGGAACGTGCCACAAGCTGCCTTGCCTGCTGCTGGAAATTTTCGTTTCTTTTCTCATTTCTGCACGCGTTCTGCTTTCTCCGACATCTATTTATACCTGAAATTGTACAGGGTACAAGGGGGGCTACGACTTTTAAGAAGGTCCTTAACGCTTAAATTTAAATATACATTTATAATTATAGTTAATAAAATATAGAAATAGTTAATAAGGGCTTCTCAAAGTATTTATAAATATAAGAAGGGAATACTTAATCCATAATACATAATACATAATAATAAGTTATATATGTACATATATAAGATAATAGTCTATAGAATACCCCTTAAACAGACCCTTTTTATAGGGTACCTTTTTATTTTGCAACTCCCGATGGCCACCATTATATCTTTTGTGCTGTTGGTTGCCTGTCTGCGGCTTATTGTGTGAATTACTGTCGGGCCACATTCTCCTTCCGCCGGGATCCGCAGGAGCCGTTTCTCTGAGTTGGTTTGGGGAGCCAACCTAAGCTGGTCGGATTACAGCTATCAGCTGCCACCTACCTTCCCTTTGGCCTCAATCTGTGTCTGCCATTTCCAGGGGCTACACTGCGTTTTCCTTTCGGAACGCAAAGGGGTCGACATCTTGACTTCTCGGAGGGGAGAGAGACTAAAGGAGGGGACACATGGAAAGGTCAATGGCGCCCTCCCATTCGCCATCAAAGCCAAAGCCAATGGCCTGTCAAATTTAAATATAATTAGGCATAAATTGTTGCAATTTGTAAAGCAATTTACTGCGGCCACGCTTGAGGGGAAGAGGCTCATGGAGTACGGAATTAATTACGGGGAAAGTGCTTGGCTTAGAGCCGGGATTTTCCGTAATTCAAATGAAATTGTGGATTACGATGTACTGTAATAGGATTGAACAAATCTAATGATAAACCCTGTAAGAATCCTAGAAGTTAAAGTTAAATATTTATTTCCCCCGTCTAGATGCAGCTCCTCTGCACATCCTTGCTGTGTATTGAATTTGCTCGGGAATGGATTTTGGCTGAAGGAAATAAGAAAAATAAGAAAAACAAGAGCACTTCCAATTTCAACCTGTTCATTATTCATTAAACTTCAACGTGTAGTTGCACTGCTGCCTCAGTTATTTCTAGTTTTCTGGCAGAGCAGCCTTCAAAACTATTTTTGCTAACTGAACTTTTGGCCCTGCTCCAGCTGAGAATGGCAATAAACAGGTTGAGAATACGAAGGACGACCAGTAAATATGCCCATCGAAAAGTTGCCTGCCTTTAATTGCAGTTCGATTTGAGTCTTAAATAAATACAACAAAGCCTGCCCAAAAATCGCATCAACAAAAAGCTTACCGGCTAGCGAAAAAAGGGCTTCTACAGTATTGATGAGAACGAAAAACGACAGGTTGGAAAATAGGATTGTGATGAAAATGAAATTGAATTGAAAGTTTAAAACAGTTTGATTTTTAGTTCACCATTTTAGGGAAGCCAGGAAGGAAGAGTGTTAAAGGCCCAAGGTGCAAGCTGCCTGCCCGTATATCGACACAAATTTTGGCAATTGATTGCGAGTGGCAAATACAAAGCACACCCCGGCTACCATATGCATTCGCCTTTAGCTGCCATTATGCCTGAAATACCACCATAAACCGAAACGTACTTCCAGTCCCTTCTCTGTGTTACAGAGTCCGTAGGAGCACACTGGTCACAAGTGGGTTTAGCTTAATTTGTGGCTAAATGTGAGCATATTTCGGACCGGGTTACCTAATTGCAAAGGGGTAGCGAAGTTATGTACGAAACGTATGGAAATTATTGAATTGCAAATGTTTGGGGAGGGAATGCTGGTTAACAGGATTACTATTCACTGAACCGGGAGAAGAATGTCCAGCATGGAATTGCAGAGCAGACTTCATGGCAATTGGTTACAAATTAACTAAGCCAGAAACTAATTACATGGCCAAAAGCAGCTATGTATGTGGTTAGCTGTAAATGTACAAGTTATATTTTATGCATAAACTTTAGGGATGTCTGCTTATGACAGAAAGGATAACATGTGGGGTTTATATTTTTAAACCTAGAAATAAAAGCAATTAAAGTAAATACTAAACAAACATAAAGAATAACTTTACGAACAGCCACAAGTTTGCAGTTACTGTGAGATTTCTCAATGAATTTCCCCAGAAATCTTAGCCAAACTTTCTAGACTTCTTAATGGAACCCCCAAAAAGTTGTTTATTTACATTTTAGTAGATTTTCTTGGCAAATCCCATGTCAATTTTAAGATTTAAATCCTGAATTTATTTTTCCATCAACTCTCTGGCTTGAGCAGACGTGAGCAATCAAAAAAGCATAAAATGCTCCATACATTCAACACCCCTTCAAGGCTGCTCGGCAGGTGTGTGACTTAAAATTGCAACCTGCCAATGAATATTTTACACTCTGTGTGTAAGCTGCCGCCCAGCTCGTAGCTCATACTCGTAAACATATGCAACTCCTCCCCTACAGACATTAAATTTGTCACATCGTTGCTGCTTCGCCTTAAACTGGCTGCTTGTTGAATTTAACGCCCTGGCTTTTGGCTGGAAAAGCACAGCTTATCAGTCAAAGTCCCTCCTCGGGAACCCCCCTCAAATAAATGTAGCAGTTCGGGTAATGGCAAACATATTTGAGATGTGAAGTGCTCAGCATTGATTACATTCAATTGCGATGGAATGGAAACCGAACCGAAAACTTGAACGATTTATTTGCCTTAACATTGCAGGTCACGCCCACTGCACTAGCAACCCCCTCCCCCGTCAGGGGAAAAACAAGCCAAAAGTCAATGGCAAAATGTTGATGGTGGTGGTGGGTCGTTAAAAAAAAATTGAACATTTTCTGATTTATTTGCGCAGCGAGCGCGAAATGAAAAATTGCGTAAGCAGCGAAATTACTTTCCGAGCAGAGGAAAGGGGGCCGGGGCATCATTAGTGGAGCGAGATGGGTGGCCGGGAGGGGGGTGCCAGAAGGGTATTTGCACAAATCTAATGAGTATTGGCTGCGTGGCACAAGAATTTGCTTTTATTATTTTTTTTATTTCTATTTTTTGCCCACTTTCCACTTTTCAGATGACTCGCAGAAAATGTTTGCAATTTCGGGCGTTGGGAAAAACAAACGATAGCGGGGAAACTCCACTGCTGCTTGTTTTTCTCCCAGGTCTTCCTCCCACATTGATAAGAAAGTTGAGCTCTTGTCTATGGCCATATCTTGTTCGCCCTTCTCGACCCCCAAGGCATTGCCATTGCACTGGCACCCCATCCTTCGTCCATACACATACATTTTCCGGCTAGAGTTTTCCCGCCCCCACAGCCACATATGTGCTTAGGTGGGGGCGTGGCATTGTCTGGCAGCTGCTGGCCAAAAATGCCAAGCGCCAGGACCTCGGTTATGAGCTTTTTCCTTGTCGTCCTTGTCTTCGTGGTCTCTTGGTTACTTTATTTGTTTGCAGCTACTCTTTCGCCAAGCGGCACTTGAACTATTTGGCCAAGAGGAACTGAATCTATTGGACAAGGACTTTGCCGAGAACAGAGAGCTTCTTGAGTTGATTCTCAGAATCCTTTTCATATTGACATATTTGCAGGCAGTTATATTGGTCCCAAGGAAGCTGAATGTATGATTCTGGGCTATGAACTTCTAAAATGTATTTAATAAATTAATTAATTGGGAAAATTAGAGGTGTATGTGTAAGAATAATTATTAGTTCATAGTTATTGCATTCTTATTTGATTTAAAGTAATTAGTTCGTAGTTTGGACATATTTGATTCCATCTTTGGTTTCTACAAATCTGCACGTTTAAAATGTTTTTGAACTTGCATCAATTTTGTATACAATTTATACAGCGAGTTTATCAAAAAGTTACTATTGCCCACACAAAAAGCCTATGATTTATGTTCCCTTCAACTTTCTATTTGTTATTTGTTATGTATACCTTTAGGGCATTGCCAATTCGCTGAAAATATTGTTTATGTTTTGTTAACCATTTCGGGTTGCTTTTGCTGTTGTTCTGGCCATGGCCATTGGCTCCATTATTTTGGCCTGACTGCCCTCGGGCCAGGACGAAGACGTGCTGGGGCGGGAAAGGAGCAACTTTACCCCGGGACCAGGCAGTAGTAGAGTGGTCGGCTGTGGTCGGGTTTTTTGGTCTTGCGGGAGCCTCGTATTTCATTATCTATATATGTGCCGGGCAATACATTGAAGACTCGCCTTTCGCCTTTATCGCGTTCCGCCGCCTCATCTGGCTCTCGCCTGCATTATGTTCGCCTGATTAATTTTTAAGTCGCTTTTTGGTCTGGGGGCTGGAATCAGGATTCGGTTAGTTTCCCACGCAGTCGCTCCTGTGGAGCGAAAGAGGGAGGTTCCTTTCTGTCGTTTTACTTGTTTTTTTGGAAGAGCCAGGGCTCCTTAATTGCAGATTTTCGCCTTAAATGTTGCGGTTATTATGTGCTGCGGCCTGCTTGTCTCGGTTTGTTGTTGCGCTGCGCTTATTAATTGTGTAATTTAGTTTTGGGTGTTGCCCTTTGGCCGCTTTCATGATAGCCAGACCAATTACGGTTGGCAGGAGGCCAAAAGTTGCGGCAACTTGGCGTGAGATTGCGCTTTGATTTTGTATCTGCTAGAACTTTTTGACAAAGATAAAGCGTGTTAACACCACTTAATTCATAGGAAAGAGATTTTTGTTATAATTGATTTCTAAGTGGGATTATGTGTTGTTTTCAGGATGTTAAACAAAAGAAGAAGAGCGTTTTGTTTACTCCTAAATGAGTTTGCTAGACTTTAATTAAGTGCGTTTTGTTTTCAAAGTAAAAAAAATTGAGAAAGAACAAATTTTTACAAGGATATCAAAAATAGCTTAAAAAACCTTTAACATTAATAATACTAATATGCTACAGCACATATAAGATCTTATTTATTTTAGTTCCTTTTTATACATTTTCCATTAATACTTTGTTTAAATGAATTACTTGATAAACAAATTAGGTTCTAACTAAAATCAACTAATTTATTTATTAAACAAAGTTGAAATATATTTTCCTATTTCAATGCATTAATTTTTAAAAAACCCTTATTAATTGCAACAGAATCCTTTTAAAATATTCAAAAGCCCCTAATATAACGCCTTTTCTTGTTTTCCCTTAAATTAAACAATCTCCACATCGATTAGGCTCACAATGTTCCTTCTTAATGTTTTTCCCATTACATAATGTGCCAGCTATCGGGCCTCTCCAGACTGTTTACACTCCTGAGTTTTGCCACTCGACAAGGGCACAATCCTGGAAGCACGAGTTTTTGCTCGCTGACGGTAGGTCCCCTCCGTGTTTGCTGGTCCCATTTGGCTGGCAAAATTATTGAATTTTTCGCCTAATTTACTGCGTTTACTTCTTTCTATATTCATAACGCGAATACTTTATGTGCGCTCGCCCACGTTGCGTATACGTAACGTAATTTATAAACGCACGAGAGTGCGAAGGGATGGGGGCGATGAATGCCATAAAACTTTGCCCAGCAAGGCAACAACCTCATCTCTGGCGAGGATGATGAAGAACAGCAGCAGCAGCAGCGGGAGCAGTTCATTCTTCCCACCAGATTTGAGTTCGACTTTTCCGGGCGCTTTGGGGCACCTTCTTTGTTTTGCTTGCTGCTGTTGTCGCGTCTCAAATTGAATTCGGGCGGGAAACTTTTGCCACCTTCCTATGCTGATGACAAGTTTGTATCTCTCTCGCTCTTTTAATATACCTGGCTTGGAGAGTTTTAATTTAGTAATATCGATGAGGCAAGAGTACAAGGTTGTCCAGGGAGTTCTGTAATATATGTGTATACGGGTTTCTGGCATGGATGCAGGGCAAACACTTTGCTTATTAAGTGCCTCCGCACTTTGTAAACCCCCAGACAGGATTGCAAAGCAGCTAACGAAAAAAAAATAAACTGGTAAAAACGTGGCAAAAAAGGAGGAGAAAACGTTAAAACCAATTCTCATGCCCATGGCTGGCGTAAGGCACGCACTCGTCAGGCGGCGGGCCAGAAGGGAAAATAAATGAGAACTGAAAACCCCGAAACTTGTTTAACAGCATTTTTCTCTGTCTGCTCCCGAGTTCTCCTGCTCTTTCCCTGCCGCCTACTCCTCGTAGAGAAGGCGTGACCGATCCATAGATGGACTGGACATTGCCCTGTTATACGATGAGGTGATCAATCCATCAATAGATTGCCGTTGATCGATGTTTAGCAGGGAGGCGGAGACAGAGAGAGAGAAGAGAAGGTAGCAATTATCGAACCCTAATTTGGTTCAATAAAGTATATGGTGTGTAATATGATCAAAGACTAAATTAATTTGTTAAAACAGATATTTAAATATCGCGAGATATGCTTCTTAAGTTATTCCTATTATACCAAATATAGTACACAATTTTTATAATTTTTATATTATTGAGGCTTATTTAGGCTAAGTTATCCCATATTCATCATATCCCATTAATACCCTTTCTGGAACATCCATATTAAAAAGCCAAAACGGGCCACAGAAAACGAGTTAAGAAGCAGGACAAATGCATACAACAAGACGATAACATGGCACATAACAAGTCCATATGAGTTATAAAGCGCGGCTTATAGAACTCCGTAGACACCACGGCAGTACCATTCCCTTCCTCCCCTTGAAACCCTCATCGCGCATTGTACACCCCGCTGAGCATTCGCATTGTGTTTTTCACTCTTTTTTGCGAGATCTGTTTCTTTTTCTGCCTTTGTTTTGCTTTCTGTTTCTGTTTTATTTTTTCAGTGCTCCTGTGGCCAGTGGCGCAGAGAACGCGTAAAAAAGGAGATTTACACCTAAAGTTTTATTTAAAATAATAATTTTGCAAAAGACACAAAAAAGGCTTTTATAAGAAACTGTTTCAAAGATGTTTTATTTTTATTTAAAAAATTTAAATAGTAAACCAGTTGGGGCATTATAGTGTCAATATAAGCCCCACGACGTTTTAAGCAACACAGTTGCACTCCTGTATTCTTTGGACTAAGCTTTGCTTTAAAGATCTGCTCGAATTCCGTTTAAATTATGCAGAATAACACCGCCTTACAAAAAGGAACTCCCCTGAAAAAAATCCCACCTACGCCCCTGCCCTTTGTTGTTTCTCTTTCCGTTTCTGTTTCTGTTTGCTGATGTTTTCGCATCTGCAGTCGATGCCTCGTATAAATGCATATTGGTGTCGCCGCTCTGCCCTCTCGCTTCCTCTTAGTAAATACAACGGAATGACCGGCAGGAATAACAATAACAACGGCGACGAAGAAGAATAAGCTGCTCGAGCGGGACAGCGACAGCAACAGCAGGAATAAAGGGTCTTAGGGTCGCACGGGGGGTTCCAGAAAGGCACATCGGGATCTGGGCTTATGCGTTTTTCATGTAGCTGGCGAATTTTCGCTGGAAAACAACAAAAGTGAAAAAAGTAAAAACAAAAATATAAAGAATTAAAACCTTTACTGCCTCATTGGACCGAAGCCGAAGTTTCATGTTCTTGTATGGTATAAGGGGAATGTAATGCCATTTCAACTGATTTGTTGACAATGCCATTGATTGCGGTTTCCCAACGACTGAATTCCAATTAAAGCCAAGAGAGCTTATAGTAAACAAAAAATCATTCTTACTGCAGTATTTTTTTATTTAAATAACCTATCAAATTGTATATGGTGTTGCTCGCTACATTTGTAATAACCGTATGTCTTAAATAAGTTTATACATGTTAATAAAACATATACAATTTACAAATACTTTGGACAAATTAAAAGCATATTTGAAAACATTATAAATAATGGTGCTTATTATTTTTTTAACTTTCGCTTTCAGGATCTATGGACTCTCTTTGGATTACTCAAAGTTCTACAAAATAATACAAAGCACAAGACGTATTTAGAGGGTGAGTCATTTATATAAGAAATTAAAACATTTGTAAACTTAAGACCTTTCCAATTGTGGGTATCCCAACTGTGTGAGTATTTTTATTCCACATTTCGTACATGCAATCCCTTTCGCCTCTTAAGCAAACTCCCTGCCCTGTCAGCTGTCAACATTGACGGCCATTTTGTATTTCCATTTCCGTTTCCCTTGCATATTTTGTTTATTCGTTGTCCTTTTCGAGTGCCATTTCAGGAAAATTGTGTGTGCAGAGTGGGAGCAGAGAATAAATATAAACATAATTTTTAATTGCACCCAATGGGAGAGTAAAGTTGCCAAAAAGACAATTAGATGTTTGTTAACTCCACTCCCCCAGCCTGCCACCTTATTCTGTCACTCACTTTTCATCAGGGGAACAATTAATTCCACTGCGGACTGGGGAAATTTCACTTTGACATGGATTTTCATGGAAATTTAGGGGCACACACCGAGCTAACTTTTCACAGGACACTGGGACAACCGGCAGCTGCTACCGCCGCTGCTGTCGTGCGGAGTTTGACATTTGTATTTTAACGTTACACGCTTGCGGGCTACCGTCAGGGTTGCCACTCATTAGCAAGGAGACCAGAAAAGGTTGCCGCGGGGGAAAATGGCCACAAAAGGCTGCTATTTATAGCCAAATGCTCACTTTGAAGGCATTTAAATTTTAAATGAGCCACCGCAAGATGAAAAACTCTCTGCCCCCTGCACGACCAAGTGTTGAAAAGTTTTTGCCGAGACTGTGCCAAGATTGGTACACAATGAAAAGTGATTACACGCCCGCCGCCCAGCTCCCTCGTTTGCGGCAATAAAAAATAAACTTTAGCAATTAATTTAATTTATGCGGTATTTAATGTGCACACACACACAATGCACACGGCACACCGCACACGGCGCCAGTGCGCTGGCACCCTGTTTGCACTGACTATTAGCAAATATTGGCCAGGAGTCCTTCCTGTCCGACGTGTGTGTGCCTTAGCGGGGATTCCCCAGGAAGAGAGGAACTAAAAGGATTTCCAGGGTGGGATGGGTTTAATTCACTTTTATTGTTGCCAAAATTTGAGGAATAGGGATCTGGGGATAGATAAGCCCGTACAGGATGTGTGCGGTTACAGCCTTGTCTCATCATCGGCCTCATCATCATTTTGTGGCTGATGCCTTGGCTTTCATATCTATATCCGAGAGTGTGAGGCCATAACCACGAAAGGGTTTTACTACGTGCTAACAAAGGCAATCAAGATTTAGGATATATTACGATGGAAATGGTTTAATAGAGAATGGTACGCTACGGTACGGGTTAGTTTTAATTATTCGGGGGAGGGTTTTGATGAAGATAGAAGTTTTATACGACATGACATCAACTTAATTAACCGAATAATAAATTAAGTGTTCCTTGACACATAGCGCAAGCTTTCTAAGGGAAAATTTAAATAAATTTTAAGCCGTAATGAATGGTTTGGGATTTTTTAAAGTAAAATGAGGAGCTAAGAAACTTCTTAGAAATCTTTTTAATTAGTTAAGCCTGAAACATCAAAAAGATTTTTCCTTCTCTGTGTTTCTTTGATTTCTTATCGACTCATTGGGTTTCCTCGCTTTTTATTCAACCAAAAGTTCTGTCACATTTATTTAACATGTTCAACTTCATACTCTTTTCATTGCTTGTCAACACATTTAATTTGTAATTCTCCCCGCCGCTAAGCTGGCATTTTTCCCTCGCCTTTTCATTCGCTTTTCCTTTGAGAAACGTGACTCCGGATTTGCCACACAAAAAAAAAGTAAATAAATGAAGATCCTTTTATCTGTCTGCTTTCTCTGTTAGTTTTTTTTCCTTTTTAATTTTATGAAGCCAAAATTTCATGTCTGTGTCAAAATATTTCATGACAAGGATTATTACGCAGACGATATATGCGTGATAGGAAGTGGGTGAGAGGAGCAAGGAGGACCGAACAGCGCATGAACCGCCATTAATCATTGCTCAACTTTATAATTTTGGCAGGGCTTACCCGACCCTATCCTACCAGTCCTTCGCTTCCGTATGCAACTACAATTTCTCATACAAAATGATGTCATTAAACAAAGAACTGAAACGAACCGACGACAATAATGAGCCGGAGCTGTGAGCCGCGTCTGGGGATTGGCCGGGGAGCTGGGATAGGGATAGGGGCTGGGCACGGGGAAGAGGCAGAGAGTCGTGCGGCTAAATCCCAAAACAATTTATATGGCACGCCAGCCAAGGAAGTCGCAGATATGAGACAGAGAGAACGGGAAAGTGAAAAGTGACATAAACGCGGTAATACGAAGTAGAGCCCACATAATGAAGCGAACGCGACTTGTTAGTAGCTGCTGGAGTTCACTGGCTAGAGCCTGACCTGCTCCATAGTCCTGGATACACTCCTGGTCCTGCCTCAGCTTCTGGTTGTATTCCCTGGTCTTGTTCCCTGCCCTTGGAGTCATGGTGCAGTTCCCTTGTTAGCACCAGCGAGGTTGGGGCAAAGCATACTTATTATTAGCAGCAGGTAGGGAAATTTGATTTATTAAAGGTAAAAATGGTGATGATTTCCCCACAAATTGGATCTAAGATTTCAACAAATTTAAGTCCTTAACTTCATTATTAAACTTAACACACTTTGTAGATTTTCCTAGTTCAATTTAATTCTAACGAGAATAAGGTTAGAAATATTCAAATATTACGTATACGCAAGCCACATTTGGAACACCAGGTGCAAGTATGTGGGAAAATTGATTAAAAATATATGAAAGTGGTGAATATTATACCTTAACTACTATTTAAAATTTGTATTCTTCGGGCCTTTAAGGGAATGCACATTTTATTATTTATATTTTATAGTATATATTTAAGTACAATTTAGTTAGCTTACATTGTTCTTATATAATGGTGTTTCCTTACCGTAAAAAAATTAAATAATTAAACAACTTAATAATTACAACTTAAATTTAACAATCTTTGTAATAGATTTTTTTTGCTTTCAGTGTAATTAAAAAAAGAAAGATAAGATAATGAATTCAAAAATATTACGTATACGTAAATCTTTTTTTCTTGAAATAATTTCTTAAATATTAATTATATTTAACAAGCTAATACCCATTCTTATACATTATCTTTTGGAATAATTAAATAATATAAGATCATGCTTTAAGTTATTTTCGTTTTAATTTTTTTATGAGTTTCCTGGAAAACCTTTGTCGAAACCTAGTAACTTGATTATCGGACTTTTTGTAGGTATCTTAGCAACCTAGATATTATGAAATGTATCTCTTAATGCGGCTTCGTGGAATACGCAGCAGCTTGGTGGAGCAGTGGAACCTCTTAAACCACCCACTCGTTAGCGGCTTTAGCAGCGGCAACAGCAGCTCGTGGAACTTGGCTCATGGCCTCGTGGCCCATTCAGCTGCCGCCCGGGCCAAAAACTTTGGCCAAAACGGATGCGTCAAGTTGAATGGCTATAAAAGCGTTGAATGATGTTGCGATGATGATGGCAAGGGGAGGCGTAGGGACGGCGGGAGGCAGTGAAAGGCAGGAAGAACATTACGTATGCAAGTCGGCTACGCAAACCAAACACAGACGCACCAACGCAGCACAAAGACTCAGTCACACACACACATACATACAAACGCACTTACTCACCTCTGGAAAACGCCTCCCGTTCACCCTAAAACCTCCCACCTTCGGTGTCCCGAGCCCACCGCCATCAACCCATCAACCCTTCCTCCCCCAAACCCCTAAACTCAGCAAACATTTAGTCAGATTCGGATTCAGCGGCGGCAACTGAATGACGACGAATTTTGAATACGAATTTCATTATACGCAGCACTCAATTATTCAGTAATCAAGCCAGGGCGAAAAGGGGGCGTGGTTAGGCCAGCGGTTTTCACACAGAAAATAATTAGTTATGTGATTCATTTGAAAATTTAAATTGAGTGGAAATCAATGCATTGATATGCGGTTTATTTCTTGAAATAGGATTTCTTTAAAAGTGATTTTCAACTACAAATATTTTATTAAATTAATTTGAAATATATATTTGAGAAAAGGCTTTCTATTTAATTAAATTTTGTTGTTAGAGGATGGAGAATACTTTAAGAAAGAATCTTTGATCCAATAGAACATCCTCTTTATGAAAAATCAATAAATCAAAGATAACGTCCTCAATTTTAAAGCTTTAAATTTTATTTCTAAGTTGTTTATTTATTTATTTGTTTAATATATAAGGTTGGTGTAATAAAGTTCTGGTTATATTTCCACTTATTTATTCTGAATATATATAAAGAAAATCTACTTCTTAAAACTTCCAAATAATATAAAATCTTGCTCTCCGTGTATCTTTTCCGCTGATGCGACTATTGTTTGTGTTTTTGTTTCGGGATTGTTAACAAATTCGCTGCAGTTTTACACTGTTTTACAGCTCCCTGTAAAACCCATCCCCACACCAACAGACTTTTCGGCCCAACCAACAGCTAATTAACATTGCCCAAATCTGTTGGGGGGACGACTCTTTTTGGAAAATGTGGACGTGGCGTGTCGAGCACAAAAAGAGACCTCACACAAATTGCCAATTCGTTTGAATTTTCGATGAAGTTGTCGCTTTTGTTGTTGCTCCTTTGCTATTGTTGTTGCCCCAGAGCAATCCGACTTCATCAAACACACCGCCCCACCGCGCCGTACTCCCAGCTCCCAGCTCCTCTGGCAACCGATGTTAGTTGGCAGTTAGTCGCTGCTGGCTGCTAGTAATTATAATTATGCATGTGTAAATTCATTAATTATGCAGGGCGAAGTTCGCTCAGAGAGAAATTTTCCACAAGCCACGGGGGGAGGAGACCATTCCTGGGAGCCGTGGGGGTTGTGGATAAAGCAGAGTGCTTTCATGTCATCCAGTCGGTGATGAATTGTAGTAGTTGACGACGATTTGGCCTCCAACGAGTCGAGCGAATTTGTCGTCAGATGACGAGCGACATTCGAGAAAGCTTGAGGGTATGATTTCTGTTTCAGAATGTTTTTTTTTTTGTCGAGATCGATGGGATTTAAATTATCTGCGAGACATGTTTGCGTATGTTGCAAACTTCTAATAGAAATAATAAGTATGGTTGGATAATAGGAAAGAGGCTTAATAGATTTGTTTATATCTTTTTTAGTGTGTTTTCTTTCTTAAATTAATAAAATTTTTAGTCTAAGCAAATTTAACCTGTATTTAATTATTTCAAAATGGGGATTTTCGTTAAGATGAATATGAATCTTTACAATGTTTAGATATTCTTAAGGTTCTGCCTCTAACTGTGACTGCCATTGCATAATTCGGTAATAAATTTATGCATTTTCTCTTTGGTCCCAAAAATGTCTTCCAGGCAATTTCCATTTGACCTCAGCCTTCGCGCTACCTCTTGGCCAATTTCCATTCCATTTCATTTTGAAGTTTGCATATTTAAGCCCAAACTAATTTCAGAAGTCACCGCTGCCAGCTGAAAAGAAGTTATCAACTTTTGGTTGCCGCCTCAGGTAGGAGTTAAGGCTCCAGGATCTGAGTTCAGACTCCTTAGCTCTCAGTTTTTCTTTCTCAATTTCTTTTTAGACTGATTCTTTATGCTGCTCTTCCTCGTTTTCCCAGTTTTTCTCTTGGCCTCGCTCTGTCTCTTTCGTTGGGTTGGTTGACACATTGCCTTGTCGGCTGTCAGTTGGCCGAGTTTTCCCGCAACAGAAATAATATATAAGCAGAATGCTTAAATAAGCTCAAGCCAGACAAGGGAGCAAGAGGGTAAAGGGGGTCGAGGGAGCAGAGGGAGGGCGACAACAGGAAAAGCAAATTTCGTATCCCCTCTCGCTTTTCCAGCCGACATCAGTGACGAATGACATTGGTAATTGGTGCTAAAAATTGTCAAATTGCAAGCGGAAAAGCTAGTAGTCTTGTTCAAATTTTCCCTTGACACTTTCTATCTGTTTTAAAGCTTTAAAATCGGTATGTTTTCAACTTGCAAACAGTTGGCGAATTTTGTATAAAAAGTAGTTTAAATGTCATCTGTGGCCGAACTACATCTGGGTTAAATGCTTTTAATTGTTTGCTTTTTACGTATACCCTTTGTGCATTGGAGTGCAATTTAATTGCGGCATATGAGCTGCAGAGTCGCCGAAGGTTATGCTACCTGTAATACCTGATTACATCACCGGAAGCAGTCAGTGTGCAATTATTTCGCAAAGAGAATTGGAAAACGCAACATGAATGATTGAGTAATATACATACATACATATATACGTATATGTATGGGAAAATGTTCAATTTACCATTCTTGTTATATTTCAACGTAAAATAACGTATAACTACAAACTTGTGGTAATTTCAAAAACAGTTTTATACTAGTTTTCTAACCAACTTTATTCCAAGCCACCTTGATCTCAAGTCTCCAAAAAGCTTTTTTATATATATTTGCCTCCTATTCATTGCTCCAGAAATCTCTAGGGGTTTTTAAACCGATTAAAAAATTTAATTTTTAAGGTAGCCCACTTTATGTTTATGTTGAGAATTATGATTAGCGCATTGTCACCTTGCCCTTTCAAAAATCACATTCTAAAGCTGTTAGAAATTAGTAAATGAAATTCTACTATTATTTCAAAAGTAATTAAGCCGAAAGGTTACTCTTAAATAAGTGCAGGGTAATCTCCTGGCTTGCATGCACTTTCTCTGTAAACAATCGTTTGTGTTGTTTATTATGCCGCCTGTTGATTAGCGCTACTTCCCGCCACTTGTAGCCCCCCGCTTTTGTGCCTCCCCTCTGCGCTTTATTTGCATTTCATTTATATGTTTGAAAAGCTATTCTATGAACTCTCAATGACGCCAACAATGAAAAAATCCATAGTAATGAAATTAAATATATATGAAGCAGAGTGAATAAAAAGAACTAGAGTGAGCATGGAACAATACCGCAGAGGCGTAGTTTTAAATTACAATTTCCGCAAAGCCGCAGAACTTTTTTTCCAGCCTCGATTCGGGTTTGTTACGTGTTGATTTTCATGGCTTTTAACTTTAAATGCCATCGAGATGGGTGGTGGGAGGTGGGTAGCGGCGGCAGGTGAGCCAACACAGTGGTCAGCTAAATGGCCACAGAAAAAAGGAGAGGGAGAAGAGGAGAAAGCACAAAATAAAATTATATATAGCAGCAGGCAAAAAAGAGGAGTTGGGAACAAACAAGAAAAAATTCGAAATTGAATTGTTCCGTATTATATATTCAGGCCACTAGGAGGGGCCCCCAAACAACGGGGGGCGTGGCGGGTGGGTATCCAAGCACTTTGGTTTGCATTTCGGTGTCCGAGCCCAGATCGATGCGAGCTGGCATAAAAAATAATTGAAATCGAAGCGCAAATTGACAGGACGAAAAGTGAATGACAATAACATTAATGGGCGGTAACTTGATTTGATTGAAGCCCTTGAAGCCACATGGTAAATGACACATATTTGCTAAGTTAATGAAACCGCAGAAAGTTTCCATTTAATAAAGCATAGATCAATGTCTTGTAAGTATGTTACATCCTAAATTCTTTAGATACAGAAAATAAACTATGCCCTTTTAATGTAACATAATATCAACCCTAACTATAGCATAAGTTGAAGTAAAATGCGTTCTCATCTCATTTAAAAATCTTTTTAACATTCACTAATGTGAAACTATAATCTTTATGGGTCTTAAATTTTATAAACATAAACTTTAATCTTTACGAGTCTTAAATTTTATAAAAATAAACTTAAAATGGGTCAGTTCTTAGAAGACTTTAGCTTCGCCTTGTTTGATATATGAGGTAATATGGGTCGTCTGCCTTTTCAGATAATCTCAGAAGTGTCAGCACACAATCAGCTATCTAATTTTCCCATTTCATCCCACATAAAGTTGTGTGCAATCAAATATATTAGCAGTTTTCCATTTATACATATATTCGCTTGTGTGTATTTGTGTGTCCGATTGCTGCTTCTCCCTACACTAAAATATACGTTGTAATACTTTAAATTAATTACACATATTAATTTTATAATAAAAAAAAAAACTCATAAACAATGATTGCGGGAATTTACCTTATAAGGGTTAAAAATTCTTGGTGATTTTGAAATTATTAAAAATTCTGAAAAATATTTTATTTTTAATCGATATATAGTAAATCGACTCCATTTTATATGTGTAATGTTTGGCAATCCTCTAAAGATCATCCAGAACTAAAAATCGATCGACTTATGTGATATTTAAAATTACATAAGAAACCCCAAAAAGTGTGAACTTACTTAGCAATTTCCTCACCAAAGAAGGAAATCAGATAATTCCTAACAAATGGCAGGTCAAGCCTTTATTTTTTTGTTCACTCCACCCTAATTCTCACCTCTCTCTCTCTCCCCTTCCCCAACATCACCTGCCACGATATACCGTCTAAGCGGCAACGTACAACAACTAAAACAACAGCAATTGGGCGCCCGCAACAACAACAGCAACATAATGACCCCAAAAGCGTTTCTATTAATAGTAACCGCAAAGGCAAAGCTAACCGTAAATTATGTTCTTTGCTCCCAGCAAATCCATTTCCCACCCAGCACCTCCCCTAGCTGTACTGTGCTGCCTTTTATCTGTGACAGGCGCAACGTACATACATACATATGTACATGCATGCATTCTTATGTACATTTGTATGTACGCCCACTTAAACGGTTAGACAAGAACAACAAGAGACCTCCGCTGTTGTAAAGCAATTTCTTGTATCGGTCTTTCTTTTCCATTCTTCTCTTGCGTCTTACCTTGCCTGTCTCTGGCCCACGCACCTATGTATGTGGTTGTTATCCGCTCAAACATTCAAGCGTACATACAAATACATATGCGTCGCGGTGCATTGGTGTGTGTGTCACCAAATGTCATTGACACGATTTGCTTTATGCTGCAGTTCGCTCTTCGTCACACAACCTCACAAAAGCAACGCAGCAAATAGGAAACAGCAAAAGCAACAAAAACAACAACAACAGAACTAGCAGCGGCAGTACACAGAGAGAAATGCATTATTTTTTACCTTCTTATTACATCGAGTCACCGTAGCATGAAAAGGGTTTCATTTTTTAAATCCGTTTTCTTCAAATATTTATTTGTAATTTTTATACCATGTACCGTAGGTACAAAGGTATATTAATTTCGTGCAAATGTATGTAACAGGCAGAAGG